>JAOWBW010000784.1:286367-484414 GCA_026119855.1 Campanula takesimana | reverse complement strand
TACGAATCCTAAAATAGATGCTGGATCGCTCGCAAACAGAAACGCCGAGGCTTCTGCCAATTATGATTGATCTAGGATGGTATGTCATAGAGGCGCCGAAGTCTCTACAACCATACGAATCCTAAGCAAATATTCGGTGAAGAATGGAAATTTTAAGGGGTTTTCCGCACCCAAAGGTAACGAATATCAGTCAAAATAGTGCTAAGGGCACTTAAAAATTAAAGGGAAAAGATCAAGGGCAAGATGGAATTTTATCTGAAGGGACAAGGTTGGCCGCGTGGCCAAACACACTAAACTGCAATAGTGGCCGCGTGGCCAAAGACCGCTGAGTGGTCAGATCTCTTTCACACGGATCGCTGATCTGACGGCTGGGGTTGCAAGGGCAAAAGTGGCCGCGTGGCCAAGGGTGCCGACGGGCTGACTCCTTGGTCACAATCACCAGAAACCTCCCCCCTTCTTCTTCTTTTCTTCTTTCTTCTTTCTTCTTCTCCCTCCATTGTTAACGAGTTAGAGAGAGAAATTGGGTTTTTAGAGAGAGAAAGCTTGGATTTTGATAATCTTGAAGACTTCGTTCACATACTTTCGAAGCTATGGCGGATTGGATCAATGAGGCGTTATTTAGGGATTTCCGGGCCAAGGTGGGTATATGATCCACAACAAGAGCAACAAGGAGAGGGGCACGGTAATGCTCAAGCAGCAGGAAATGTAGGGCTGACCCAGGAGCGGGCTTTGAAGCGGCGCCCTTGATTCCACGGGGCGGTTTGAGACCACGAGCCGCGACTCGGAATTATCGCGATAATCTGCTGCGGTCTACGTTCGACCAAGATTACGATTTTTACATCGACTCTGAGCGTCATTGGTCGATGGGGCTTCCGGAGACGCGAGAGGTAAATTTTGAATTTTCATTCCTCTCCTTCTCGCACATTTGTATGTTTTATGCACATAATATGAAATGCTAGAATAATGGAATGCTAGAATTTAAATTGCTAGAATTGTAAATTGCTAGAATGGTAACATACCTGTGCTGTGTTTACCTGCAGAGGATCAAGGCTCGTGGGTCCACAGTGACTGTGGGCAAACTGTGGGCGTCCCTGCCGGAGGGACCGGGCAGTTTGCGTGCTCGGATCGAGGCTATGGGCTTTGGCCCATTCCTTGACAGTGTCCGCATGGTCGGGGGCTACCCTGAAGGTGGCAGCGTGATAGAGGTGTGCCGGGAGTTCTGGTGGGATACCACCCATACCTTCCACTTCAGTTGGGGAGAGATTACCATCACGCCGACGGATTTCGCGGCCATCATAGGGTTGAGGTTTACTGGTACCTCCTTTGCCTTTTGATGAGAGCTTGGCGGAGCGGCGGGATTATAGACAGGCTCTGCTGGGAGTCGACACGACCTGGGAGGAGGTGTCAAGGGTTATGGAGTGGAGGCCGGGAAGGTGAACCGCTTGGTGGAGGTGGCTATTTAAGCCTTTAGTAGGGGGAGTATGATTTGGATTGTTTGGTCCGGCTGTTCTTATGGTACAGCTTTCTCAGAGATTTTGTTTCCCAGTGGGGCTACTGTCTGCCGGTACTCACTGCTAGGGGCTCTTGTGGACTTGGACTCAGTCGGAGGATTTCTTGGGGTGGAGCTGGTTTGGCTGAGATTTACCGGGCTTTGGACCATTGCTCGAGGGCTAGCTCGTCGGCCTTTGACGGGTTCCAGTTCGCCTTTGAGGTATGCTCTTGACTACCCTTCTTTTCACATTGTTGAGATTTCTGCTCTATCTTTGTCTGAAATGTCTTTTTTCATTGTATGCACAGGCTTGGGTGTACGAGGTCTTCGGTGTCGCCCCTTTTCAGTTGGTGATGAGTGTTAACAAGGTTGTTCCCATCATGTCGTACTGGTGCAAGGGCAACAGGGCTCCTCCCCACAGAAACTGGGACAGGAAGACAGTGGATGCTGCTGATCTGAGGAGGGTGTTCGCGATGTCTGAGCCCATCGGGGTTAGATTTTACCCATGGAGCCCGGCCAATGAGGCTTCGGTGGGTCCCTATGTGGTGGATTTGACCGCTTCTAGGGTTCTGCTTGTGGGTCTCACCGGGGAGGCTATGTATCTTGGGAGAGGGTGGTTCGTCAGCACAGGGCTGGTGCGTTACCGTGGGCTCCTTATGACCCTCCTCGGGATATGCTCCGTCCCGCGAGGTTGGCGACTTTCTTGGCTCCCACTCCGGCAGAGCATTACAGAGGGAGTGACGACTATGCCGGCTACGTGCGGACACGGCTGATCAGCCCTCAGGTTCGGGCTGGATGCTATCGGGAGAGGGATCGAGCTCGGCCTGGTACGTTGGTCGGAGTCGGCCTTTGGTTGACATGCCCCTTCGCTCGAGTAGCGTGAGAGTGATGAGGGGCGGCCGGGAGGTGGAGCTTAGCTTGGAGCCGACTGATGCAGATCTTGTTGAGGAGACATTCATTCCTCCGCCCGACGCTGGGGTACGGCTTTGTGCTTTGTATTAGTCATGTTTGCACACATCTATTTCTTTCTGCATTGTAATCATTTGCCTTGGCTTCCCTTTCAGGTGACTCGGGAGGCATATATCCGTTCAGCTCGGCAGGAGAACGTGTTGATGCGCTTACTGAGGGAGGCGTACCATTCATGTACTTGTCAGAGGGACGACGTTGCGTCACCCCAGCGTCGTGAGCGGTCTCCGAACGGTGCGGGCTCTTCTCACATTGGTGGTCGAGCGGTCCGGGGACGGAGTTCGGGTGCCGGTAGCTCTCGGGCTTTAGCGCGGCGTGGAGACACCACGGAGGAAGATTCTGATTAGGCGAGGTCCATCTTCATTTCCTACACTGTTAGCTTGTAGAGAGCAGAGGGATATGTATGTATAGAACAGATGTACAAAATGCATGTATGTATATTATGTTCTAAAATGCAATTTTATTGTGGGAGCCTACTTGTGCAAACTAGTTATTTTACAAATGTTCCTAATTTTATACAATGCATGAGCCACGGGACGGGGCAGGTACGTAGTTGCATGGATCCGTCACGGAGTGGGAAGAAACAAATGGATTTCTGCATGGAGCAATGTTGGCCGCATGGCCATGGCGAGGCCCAGAGCAATGTTGGCCGCCTGGCCATGGCAAGATCCGGAGCAATGTTGGCCGCGTGGCCTAGGACGAAGTTGGCCGCCTGGCCAAGGACAATATCGGCCGCGGGGCCAGGGGCAATGTTGGCCGCGTGGCCATTCCTGCGCCGCCTCCGGTTTTCCTTTTCCTGGCAAGAGTGGGAGTCCGTACCCTATTTAATGAACCCTTTGCAGCCACAAAAACGTACCAGCAACCTTTTGAGCAATTTTTTGAGTTCCTTTTAACCAATTTGCTTGCTCTTTGCCATGGATCAAGAGGCTAGGATCACAAGTCTTGAGAGAAAAAGGTCTTTATAACCTCTTTGGAGAAGTGGGTTGCCAAACTTCCTGGTTCTAGTCATAGGAAACTTGATGAACGGTATGGGATAAAGTGTCTTTGGTCATTTTGCACATGAACTCCAATACCAACCTCTTGCAAGCCTGTGGGAGATTTTGGAATGATACCCTCCATGTCTTCAACTTTTCATTCAACGAGATAACACCCACTTATGAGGACATCGCGGCAATATGTGGCTACGAAGGGAAGGGTAAAGTTGCCTTGCCCTTTGACTTCATTTGCTTGAGGGACAAATTGATGACCTTTGGCGCGCCTGCGGATGACTTTGATAGGTATGCTAGGGGCGGTTATGTCGACCTTTCTTGGATGCCACAACACTTTATACACATGGATGTGGCCTCTGACCGTTCCTTGGACCATCTTGCGCTATGTCTGTTTGCCTCTATTCTTTTTCCTTCTGAGGTGGATTTGCTAGTGAGGGGTGTCTGGGCATGGTGAATTCGGCTCGTTTAGGTTATGACATTGTACCGGCATTCTTGGGGAGATGCTCTGTGGGATTCCCCATCTTGCGGCTTATGGTGGGATGCCTTGTGGTAGTGATAGGCTTTTGACCATGTGGTTGCAAGAGAGGCTTCGAGTGAATAAACCGGCGGCTTCTCTGAAGGTGGCCCCATGGATGCACCGCATTAGAGGCATGGCGGAGCGGTTTGAGGGCATGACTCTCAAAGGTTGGGAAAAGTATTTGGCGGAAATGGTGACTGACGACATTCAGTGGGTGGTGCCCCATTGGCACATTCACTCTGTGAGGGAGAAACAAGTGGGGCTTCACATGATCAAAGTTCCGACCCTTTCTGGACTACCTTTTACTATCCCTCTAGAGTGCTTCGTCAGTATGGTTTGGTGCAGACCATCCCGGAGGGTTGGGACGAGGAGAGAGATGATTTTCCTTTTGGGGTACTTCAGTTGGATGATAGTGCCTCAGTCCTTCTTTCTCAGATGTGGGGCGAGGCCGGCTTTAGTCGTAGGACCTTCCTCACACGCTCTAGCAACACCTTCCTGCCACGCGAGTATTTTGATTGGTATATGGGGAGACTTGGGCATGCGGAGCAGACTCTAGAGACCCTAAGGGGCACTATTTTGGGATCCTGTGCTCCAAGTTTTCATTGAGAATTAAGGAGGCTGAGGCTTATGAGAGGAAGATGAGTAAGAGCGTGGCTAACGGAGGCGGAGAAGAAGTGGGGGCGTCAAAGAAGAGGAAGGGGCGAAGAGGCTCCTAATGGCAAGGCTAAAGGTGTTAGCGAGTTCGAAAGAAGATTTTGTGAGAATCCTAGCAAGAAGAAAGTTCGCCGTGGGCAAAGCAAGAAGAAAGAGACCGATGGCACAAATGGTACTAAGGAGTAATCCCGAGCGTCTCTCCATGGTCGTTGCAGACACATTAGTTTAATTTAGTTTACTTTTGTTTTAGTTTCAATTTCAGAAAGGTTATTCATTCAAAAGTTTGTCAAGCTTAGACTCATCAAATAAGTGTTAACATGCAATGACTATGGAAATAAAAGTTTTTGCTTTCAGAAAATACAACTTCTATCTTTATTGCTTAACAAGATTTGATGTTTATTGTTTTTTTTAGACCGCACCTTTTGAAAGGCTGCCTACGTTCCCCTTTTACAAATAGGACTAAGGGGCTCAGGTCACCGTAGTTCACTCCAGTCAGACTAGAATGATTTTAGAGAAGGGAAGATAGAAGGGGAATGCTCTAACTTTTGCCTAGACCGCCCTTGCGGGTTTTCGATCTAGCGAGCTTTGTACGCACCCTTATTTTGCATAGACCGCCCTTTGCGGGTTTTCAGTCTATCGGGCTTCTTTTTGCGTAGTAGTAATATATATATTTTTTTTTATTTTTTTTTTTTTTTTAGAGAGGGGAGTCTAGTCATAGTAGCGTCTGAGCTTGCTGAGGTTGACTGGTTCCTTGAACGGGTTGCCATCCAAATCTGCCATTCTGACCGCTCCTCCGGAGAAGATCTTCTGTACTACAAACGGCCCTACCCAAGTGGGGGTCCATTCCCGAGGGGGTTGAATTTGTTGGGTAAGCGTGCTTTGAGCACCAAGTCTCCTTCCTTTATGTCAACAGGCTTGACCTTTTTATTGAAGGCTTTTGTCGTTCTCCTTTGATAGGCCCGGATGTGTTCCATGGCCTTCAATCTGCGTTCGTCGAGCGTTGCCAACTGATCATAGCGACTACGAAGCCATTCTACCTCATTCACTTGGTTCTCGAGCAAGATCCTCAAAGATGGCACCTCCAACTCAATAGGGAGCACTGCCTCCATGCCGTATGTCAAAGCGTAAGGGGTCTCTCCAGTAGCGGTGCAGACTGACGTTCTGTACCCCCAAAGTGCTAATGGTAACTTCTCGGGCCAATCCCGCCCTTGCGAAGCCATCTTGCGAATTATCTGCTCTATCGTCTTGTTGGCCGCCTCAACCGCGCCGTTAGTCTGTGGATAGTATGGGGAAGATTTCTTTCATTCGATCTTGAATTCTACAAGCAAGCGAGCACACTCGGCTTCGAAATGACTGCCATTATCTGATATAATGAGGTTAGGAACCCCATACCGACACATAATGTTCTCTTTGATAAACTGCGCTACCTTCTTGGAATTCAGCACCTTGTAAGACTGAGCTTCGACCCACTTTGTGAAGTAGTCGACCGCGACGAGGACGAATTCATGACCATTACTACCGGCCGGCGAGATCTTCCAATAATGTCTATACCCCACGTGGCGAATGGCCAAGGCGTGGAACTATACAATTCGTGTGGGGGGATGTGGTTGAGGTTGGAGCATACTTGGAACTTGTGACACCGTCGAACCCATTGAATACAGTCTGTCTCCATGGTAATCCAATAATAGCCCAGCCGAGTGATCTTCTGTCTAAGCATCCTTGCATTCATGTGGGGTCCGCACAACCCGTTGTGTACTTCTTCCATTATTGCTTCAGCTTTCTTGTTGTCGACACATAAGAGCAACAGACCGTCGTAATGCCTCTTGTACAAAGTATCGTCTAACAGCACAAATTGCCCCGCCAATCTTTTGAGTGCTTGCAGACTCTTGGCCTTCACATCTCCGTCAAAGGACATCTCTCCGTGCTTAAGGAACTTGTAGATTTGGGCGTACCATTGATCTCCGTTTATCTCTGCATTGGGCTGGATTTCACAGCAATAGGCGGGGTTCTCCCTTCGTCCAACCCTGAATGGTTTCACGGACCTTCCTTCTGGAATTTCAACTAAGGAGGCCAATGTCGCTAGAGCATCCGCGAACCTATTTCTGTCTCGCGGCAGGAAATGGAAGGTAACTTCTTTGAACTGTGCTATCAACTCATCCATGTAACCTTGGTACCGTTGCAGGCAAGGATCAATAGTTTTCCATTTCTTCGCCGTTTGGTTAATAATCAAAGCAGAGTCTCCATACACTTCTAACTCTTTCACGTTGCGTTCTAGGGCGGCCTCCAACCCGGCTATACACGCTTCATACTCGGCGGCGTTGTTGCTTGCTAAAAAGTTTAGCTTGATGGCTATGGGAGTGTGCTCATCTTTGGGATCAATAAGTAGGAGTCCGACTCCATTCCCTCGTTTGTTTGCAGCTCCGTCAAAGAATAATTGCCACCTTTCTGCGACCTCAATTGCGAAAATGTCATCATCCGGGAACTAGGGGTCGGGTCCTCTTGTCTCAGTGCTCGGAGTGTCTGCGAGCTGATCGGCCATTGCCCTCCCCTTGATTGCCTTCCTCGGTACATAAGTAATGTCGAACTCTCCCAAGAATACTGACCATTTAGCGAGTCTCATAGAAAGGGATGGTTTATCGAATAGGTACTTGATAGGATCCATTTTCGAGACTAGTAAGATCGGATGGGATACCATGTAGTGCTTGAGCTTCGTCACCACCCATACTAGGCCTACGCAGGTCTTCTCGAGCGCGGAGTAATTGAGCTCGCTACCTTGTAACTTTCGACTGACAAAGTACACTGCATTCTCAATCCGGGAATCTTTGGCTTCTTGCGCTAACATGGCTCCGATGGCGGTATCTGTCACAGTTAAGTATAGTAGCAACGGCTTCTCCTCATGCGGCGGGCGCAGGATTGGGGTATTCACCAAATATTGTTTGATCCTTTCGAAGGCTATCTGGCAGTCATGATCCCACTCCACACTGGCTGTTTTCTTCATTAACTTGAAAATTGGTTCGCAGATGGTGGTCAGCTGATTGATAAACCGACTGATATATTGCAGGCGTCCCATGAATCCTTTTATCTCCGTCTCAGTGCGGGGTGGCTTCATCTCCAGGATGGCTTGAATCTTCCTTGGGTCGGCTTCGATCCCATTTTCGGTGACCGTGTAACCTAATACTTTCCCTCTACGAACTCCAAAGGTGCATTTCGCCGGGTTCAAACGCATGGCGTGCTCTCTCAACCTGTTGAAGAATTTTCTGAGATCTATCAAGTGTTGGCCTTCAGACCCTTTTGAATGTATAATCATGTCATCCATGTACACCTCAATCTCCTTGTGGATCATATCGTGGAATAAAGTCGTAACTGCCCGTTGGTAGGTAGCCCCAGCGTTCCTCAGCCCAAATGGCATGACAGTATAGCAAAAAGTCCCCCATGGGGTGGTGTCCCCCTCGGCCATCTTGATTTGGTTATAGCCGGCAAACCCATCCACAAACGACTTGACCTCATAGTGGGCGGTCGCATCCACCAACATGTCGATATTTGGCAAGGGGAAGTCATCCTTTGGCGTAGCTTTGTTGAGATCCCGAAAATCCACACATACTCTGACTTTACCGTTGGATTTCTTGACAGTCACCAGATTTGATAACCAAGTTGGATACTCGATCACCCTGATGAAACCCACACGGAGTAGCTTCTCAATCTCTTCCTTCACTTGCAAAGACCACTCCGGCTTAATGTGGCGCAGCTTCTGCTTGACTGGCTTAGCTTCTGGTGCTGTCGGGATTCTGTGCTCTACGATCAAGTTGTCGAGCCCCGGCATGTCCTTATAAGACCATGCAAACACATCCACATAATCTTTGAGTAGCTCAATCAGTGCTTCCCTTTCGGCTCCGCTGAAGAAACTCCCAATCTGCGTTTCCTTAGGCTCGGCTCCGGTTCCCAAATTCACGCACGTTAACACCTCATCGGCAGCTTGGGCTCGAGATTCTTTTTGATTAATTACCTGTTCTGAGATTTCTTTAATGTATTCATCATTTAATGTGTCTGTGCCTGCCTCTTCTAATGAATCATTTTTAACTAAGTGTATATCATTAGTTTGATTATTAGCCAATTTATCAGTTAAAAGAGTGACTATGGAGGGATACTCGGAAAGGTCGAGGGTTTCATTCATGGCAAAAGGGAAAATAGCGTTTGCAACAAGATCATAGTCTTCAGACGTAAGGTCGTCAGACTTAGAGGAAGACTCAAATTCAAAATGTAAAACACTAGACTCTGGGGACGGGGATTTTGGGCGAGTGACAGGAGATGCTGCAGGAGTGGCGACAGGAGAAGGAGTAAGCCCCAGTGTTCCCATCATAAATTCCGGAGTAGCTATAGGTCCCCCAATGATGCACCAATTCTTGAGCTTGTCCCCCATGGGTACCACCAATGTCCTTGGGTCCACCTTATCTTCAGAATCGTCCCCGATGACGGCAACCATGTCTTCGTGCAGCCCCAGATTACCCAGATGTTGAAGCAGATATTGGCCGTCCCACGTCTCAGTCAAATTTGGAGTTTCTGCGGCTTCTATTGCTGGCTTGTCAAGGGTTGCGGCTTCAAGTTGATCTGCCAAGTCATCTGCAACCTTGGTGGAGTACTCATGCCTGATGGTTCTAACTCTGCCCGTGGCTTTGTCATGTTCCATGTAAGTCAGCTTCATGTTGGACCGATCGAATTCCACATCTCTGAAAATCTCGAACCCTTTCTGCAATTTCCCGGTGTGGTCAATCCATGGTTCGGCGAACTCACAACACAAAAACTCCTCGCCTTCCCTGACAAAGTAGCTATTCAGGGATAGGCGGTATGGCCGCATTTCATTTCAGGCTTTTTGTAGGGAAGCTTCATCTTTTTAAGCAATTCTATCCTTTGTTGCTCCATCTTGTCTTCAAGAGTAAGGGTGTACCCTAGACCGAACAACCCTTGATGATCAACCTCTTCAACCAATTCTGTGGGGCCTTGCAAGTTCTTACCTAGCCCCAGCCCCGGTATGAGGCCCATATTACGCAGTATCTTGACAACAGGTGCCACTTTATCCGTTGTTTTGGTGAGGTCGATGGTGCAGATCTGTGCTTGAGCGACTATTTCGAAGCCGTTGAAGAGTCGGCTCTCTTCCCCATGCTGAATCTGTAAGACAGGAACGCCCTTGGTGTCCGTCCCTTGGGCAGTTACGAGATCGCTGTAGATGATGGTCACTTCATTACCAGATTGAAACTTCACACACTGGTGCAGGAAAGATGGGACAGCGCCCGACTGATGCAACCATGGCCGGCCAAGGAGGAGTGAGAAGGTTGCGGGGATGTCTATGACGTGGAAGTCGGTCGGCAGGATCTTTGTTCCGATGGTAATGGGCAAGGTGACTTCGCCTATCACGGCGCGGCACGTAGAGTCATAAGCTTTGATGGTTTTCTTGGATGGGCGTAAATCAACACCATGAACACCAACCACATCCATCATCCTTGAAGGCAGGATATTAATTGCAGAACCATTATCAATGAATACACGGGGGATTTTCTTGCCATTTACCTCGACAGTGATGTATAAAGGCTCATTATGATCAACTCCGAACACTGGCTTGTCTAGCTCCGAGAAAGTGATGATGTTTCCGTAGTGGATATTACCAATCATGTGGGTGACGTCTTCCGGGGTAATAGTGGATGGTACCATGGTGGCGGCGGGTTTTGCTCGAGCATGAGGCGATGGGCTAGGGAGGAGGTGAGTAGGGACCATAGTGAAATATGGGCTTGGGTTTGTTTGAGTTGAGTGAGGATAGGGTCTTCTTTGTCTAGGTCGGATTGCTCGGGTTCCTTCCCAAAGACTTTCTTTGCACCCTTCGGGTCGGATTGGTACACTTGACCGGATCTTGTAAGGAGACAAACTTCTGCACGTAACTCCTCCAAAGACAATGGCGAGTCATGACAAGGGGGCGAAACTTCGTCTTTTCGGCCTCCTCGAAGATTTCGGCCCAAGAAAGAGGTTGAGAGGGCTTGGGACTCTCTTCCTCTAGAGATTCGACTTCACTCACTAGTTCTTCTAAAGACAACAAGTAGCAAGAAGATTCTTTATTATTAGTCATTGGAATACAACCCATCTCATCACAGTCCGCCACAACAGACTTGGCCGGATCAGTGATCTCACTAAGTTCTACCATGAGTACATTGTTACCTACATAATCTCTAGGGTCTTCGACTACTCCCTTGTGGATGAGCTCTTGCACGGCTTTCTTGAGTTCAAAACATTCTTCGGTAGTGTGACCGGTGCACTTGTGGTAGTGGCAAAATTTTGACAAATCGCAACCAAGACGGGGGAGATGTCCTTCTAATGGTTCGAGCATTTCTAACGTCACCAATGCCATGAAGATATCCACCATCGTGAGCCCTATCTTGTCAAAGGCATCCATGAGCTCTAGGATACTAATCTCGCATGTTTGCACCATATTCACCCCACCCCTATTGTTAGGAAGAGGGTTATTCACCACATTAGGACCCTTCGGCTTCTCAATCTTCTTGTCATTGATCAACCCTTGTACTACGCGCTTCAATTGAATACAACCATCCGTTGTGTGCCCGATGTGCTTGTGATAGTTGCAGAACTTGGAGGCGTCCAAATCAGTTCTTGGGTAGGTGGGCTGGTAATTCTCCAAAGGCTTGATAAGACTTCTCTTGACTAATACGTCAAAGACTTTCCCCATAGGCATTCCAAAATCGTCAAAGTGTTCCCTCTCTCTTTGCGGCGGAGCCCCGTTCCTTGTTACGGCTTGGACATCTAGAGGGACCTCTTTTTGGACCATATTCACTTGGTCGACGGCCTCTTTTCCACCCCTAGGAGGCGCAGGCGCACTAGGAGCCTTGTAGCGGAAGGAGTTGTTGTTGTTGGTCTTTGGACTTTCCTTTGGCGGCACAATCCCAGTGAACCCTGCTTCGTACCTTACTCCGGCGTCAACCATTTCCCGCAAATCAGGGAAGTAACCATTACCTATAGCTGCTTTCATCTCCGGTAGCAAGCACTTGTAGAAAATCTGTTTCTGTTCCTTCGCTTTTGGTGGGTATTGGACCTCGCACAACCGATGATTCCACCTCTTGTAAAAATCATAAATAGCCTCGCCGGGCTTTTGCATAGTGTTCTCAAGGTCGGTTCGATTCACATGCCAATCCAAGTTAGCTTGATACTTCTCACAGAAAATGGCACTGATTTAATCCCAGGTTTGCCTCTCGCTTGGTTCTAGCCCCAAGAACCAACGCAGAGCTATACCATCCAAAGTGCTATGAAATACGCGAGCCATTTGTTCGTTGGTGCAGTCACGATCCCTCATGGCCAACACATAACTATCCAAATGAGTCTTAGGACACGAGTCACCATGAAACATTGCCACTTTAGGCATCTTGAAATCCTTGGGGAGAGCCCCCACTTGGCTAGGGTTGATTGTCTTGGTAGTCGGTGCACTTTGCTTATCCACGGTCTCGATTAACTTTCGCATTTGCTCTTGCATGGCCATAACCACAGGGTGATTGGAGATGTCGGGGATAGTTTCTGACAGAATGACGGGAGGAGTAGTGGAAGCAGTAGCAGCGGCCATCCCAATACTCAGAGGCAACGAGGGTGCGGGTAGCTTGCTAGCGGAGAGGTAGCCACCAAGCAATTCAGGGGAAGGTTCATAGACAGCCTTGTTCTTGCTCATGGTAGTGAAACCTTGTTGGGTGTACAGATAAGAAGGTGGAACATTGCGGTAGCTTGGGAATGGGAAGGCAGTAGCATTGGTGTTGGGGGGACAGTTGGTATTGACCTCTTCATCCTCGACATAAATGAAATTCTCCCAATCGGGACCAGTTTAGTCCCCTTTTGTTGAATGTGACCCTTCAACTGTTGGTTCTGGTCTTCCAACATCTTGTTGCTTTCCTCGAGATTCTTGATCTTGGCTTCGAGACCGGCGAGGAAGTTCTGGAGGCTTGGGGGAATACCATTGAGAGTAGCCTCAGTGTTGAGCTCGGCGGCACTAGCAGGAGGAGCAGAGGCTGAAGCTGAAGCGGGAGTTGACATTGCTGATGACGAGACTGAGAACGTGGACGGAGTAGAAGCTTCACGTTGTAGTCGACCACCCGAGCGGATCCAAACTTGTTTTGCTGAAAGGTTGAAGGGTAATGAAGCTTTTAGGAGAGGGGGAAGGCTCATGCAAAGTATATTTTAATTTACAAAAACATACATTATTTACATCCTAATTGGTTGGAAGGGGTACCCCTTTTTCGCAACTAGTTAGAAGACTACGATCAGTGGAGGCCATCACTACGTCTATAGACCCCTCGTTTTTCACCTGCATTGCACACCCCCAAACATACAATTTGGGCGAGGGTCCTATAGGGCAAGCGGCTTCCACCAACCATCGGATCCTACGACTAACCCTCCCTTAAAGGCATTTAACGTGATGTCTATGTTGCATCCTACGCAAGTTAATGATGAGCGGAGATCTTGACAATAAACACTCATCTCACCATGGCACGTCCCTTGTAGGGAAATCACTTTTTTGTGCACTTTCTCTCAAAGATCTCGATTCATCATTGACTTGGGGATGACTCGACATAGACAGCACGTTAATTGACTATTAAGAAAAAGCTAGCCAAACCAACCGGTCAAAACCTAGGTGTGATACCTATACTAGTGTGGGTTGACACGGGTTAGGTAAAAGGTTCCCACCATATACGGTGAGTGGAATAGACGAGTGACTCGAAAAGAGTGCGACAGTAGCGCACAAATTCCTGCACATCGACTACTCCGGGTAATGGGGACCTGTGCAGTGCTGACACGGACTAGTGGTAGTGTGTGGCAAGAAACTAATTCTTTTTAAGGAGAAAAGAGAGAAGTTTTTGATGTTCGGATGATGCAATGCAATGCATGAGAGAGGGAGAGAGAGCCATGTATAAGGGAGCATAGCAGGATTTTGTTTGACCCTAATACTAAAGCGGAGACAATAAAGGTACATGGTACAAGGTACAAGGTACAAGTATTAACATGGCGGAGTGCGCGGGTGCATGTGTAAACATGGCTTAACTGTAGGGGTGCATGTGCAAACGTAAAGTGTGAGGTGCATGTGCAAACATGGCAGGTGTGTGCATGTGTAAACATGGCAGGTGTGTGTGTGCATGTGTAAACATGGCAGGTGTGTGCATGCGTAAGCATGGCAGGTGTGTGCATGTGTAAACATGGCAGGTGTGTGCATGTGTAAACATGGCGAAGTGTGAGGTGCATGTGAGAACATGGCAAAGTGTAAGGTGCATGTGAGAACATGGCAAAGTATAAGGTGCATGTGAGAACATGGCAAAGTGTAAGGTGCATGTGAGAACATGGCAAACATCATGATGTGAACGAAAGTTAGACCCACTAAGTTTGAAAAAGTTTCAAAGCAGTCCCCAGCAGAGTCGCCACTGTGAATACGTGTGATTGAATTTGAGAATATTCATAGTAACATTAAAATTATGAGAGTCACCACGCCGTTTTAATTATAGCCAAAACATTGAGAAAAAGCATGTTTAATGGGTTCGGGGGTCAAATTACAATAAGAGAAGAATATTGGACGTTATCACTCCTATTGCCCGAATGATCGGTCTTTCTATCATGATGAATGTGTTAGTAGTGTGTTAGTGTTTGAGACCGGATCCGAAGATTACCTACGTTCCTCTCAATGTGAGAAGCTCAGGTCAGCGTAGTTCGAGAAGAATTTAGAATAGGCAGAAGAATAGGGATCATGCATAATGAGGGGGGAATTACCTAAAGATTAGGGTTTAGAAGTAGTTCATAGATCATCCTCGGGTTGATGAACCCTCGATCATCATCGGTTATGAAATAACATGTAATTATGAAAATCACAACCCTAAATATAGCATAAATAAGGTTTTAATCTATGAACACGAAGAACATGCGAAGAACATACTATGAACATATGAATGAGCATGCAAAGAATACGAATAAACTATGAATAAACATGCACGAACATGAATATAAAAGATCTACATTAAAAATAATGCAAGAACATGAAGAAAAAGTTAGAAAACTTACCTATGTTGGCAAGAAATACACCTTGGATCTTCTTGAGTGTTTGAATGCTAATTAGAGAGCAAAATAGTGTTTAAGAACTCCAAAACTCGGACTTAGAGCTCTTAAAATCGGACCCCTAAACCAATAGCCTGGGATTGGTTTATATAGTAAACTGAGGGGAAGATCTGATGGTCAGGATTATCCAGCGCAAGGTTGGCCGCCTGGCCATGGTTGAAGCCGGTGACAATAGTGGCCGCGTGGCCAAGATCAACGCGGAGCAAAGTTGGCCGCGTGGCCAAGGATGCCGGCTGACTTGATTCTTAAGCTAGGGTTTCTGCATGGTTTTAAGGAAACCACTTGTTACCTATTTTGATAGATTTTGTCATAAATGAGATATTTTGGGAATCCGGGACAAGTCTTTGCAAGGTTTCTAATTCCTATAAAGTCCTTGTATTTTTGGGAAAGTCCTAATAAACTCATTTTCAGGTCGGGTACTAACAGATTCCACTATTTTTTCTAGAAACCCCAAAAAGGACCACGTCCTTCCGACTTTGTAAATAAATAAATAAATAAAAAGAGTCATTTTTTTATGTGGTTGAGTCTTTTTCCTTTGTTTGTAGGTTAATTATTTTACTCAAAATATGTTTGTGGGGCTAACCTAAGATCGACCATGTTCTCTCAATAGGTCCAATGGCTTCCAACAGCAACAACAACAAGGGTGAGAACATCTCCGTGTGCAACGAAAGGCTCTTCAACATAATAAGAGCCATGGGGGAACAAATGGATAGACTTGTCGAGGATGCCCGCCGCAAGGATGATTTGTGGCAAGACCGTCTTGATCTCGAGAGGTAAATTCACTAGAAAGAAGTGTCCGAACTTAAGGCTCGTTTGCAAGAGCTCACCGACAGCAAGGCTAAGGTCCACGGTAAAGCACGCTCAAGTGGCTCATCCCTCAAGAGTTACAAAGGTGCCACCAACGACCGTGTCTATACCCCTCTCAATGGCATGACCATCACCGAGGCCTACGAAGCTCTCAAAACCAAGGGACAAGTTTCTCCTCTCCAAGGGTACAAGCAACCATAACCATTACGTCGCAACCATGCCCACCACAAGTGGTGTGACTATCACCTATGCAGCGGTCACCTCACCGAGGATTGCTTCTCCATCCGCAACATCATCCAAGACTTGATTGACAATGGTGAATTTACCGTGGGTGAGGAACAACAGTTGGAGAATGGCAACATACAAGAACTCATCAAGGAAGAGGCTCAGATTTGAAATGGGGTTTCAATAAGAGATCATGCCACAAGGCTGACAACAACAATCTCCGTTTCTCTTTCTCTACCTAGAAATAGGATTAAAAAAAAAAAAAGAGTCAAAATTCCTCGTAAGTGTGCATTAATATTTTCTCTCGTCTAATGTTAAATTTTGAGTCAATCATTAATTAAAAGTCGTTCTTGTCCTCATACACTCTTCCAAGTTATTCAATCTAATTCTTGGCAAAATGATGAAAAGGTGTCTAAACAAGTTTTGGAATGAAGGCCATCGCTTGAACGCCTAGGGGCTAAACATCGACGACGGCATCAACAACAAAGACATCAACACAAAGAAAGGTGGAGCAATGATCATGAAGCAAAGTTTTCAAAAGGGGATAGTAAAAAAAAAAAAAAAAAAAAAAGCTCGCTAGGTTGAAATCCTCAAATCAACCTAGGCAAAAGTTAGAGCGCAAAAAAAAATAAAAATCCCACTTCATTCAAAGAAGTTCACAACAACAACATCATTCCACCAAACGAAGGACGAAGCAACATCGACAACAATCACGACGAAGCAATAATTCATCATTGCGAATGGAGCATCCACAAGAACTACGGTGACCTGAGCCTCTACACTGGAGGAACGTAGGCAACCTTCGGGTCCGGTCTCATGCAAGAAAGAAGATATGTTTAGCCCTAGCGCGTTATGGTGATCGGCCTTCCTCTCGAACTTGTCATGACATCTTTGTACGATTCATTTGCCAATGAATTAATCACCAAAATATTGAACAACTTTCTTAGATTTGGAATCGCTTTCCGTTCCTTGTCGAGTCTAGGGGTTTCTCTTCTTTTTGCGATACTCCCAGTTTCTTGCAATCAAACTGGGGATTTCTTTGTCTTCTCTCTTAATGACTTACTTGCCTTCGTGAGTCATTCAAAAAAATATACATACATGAAGTCAATACTAGGGACACTTCCCTAGTCGAGTCAATGTCACTCATCTTTAGTGACAAGAGGTCTTCACCGCAAAATCACATGTCTTATCTCCTCAGCCAGAGTCAATGCACACTTCCTCATTAATCGAGTCAAAAAAAAAAAAAAAAAAAAGAAGACGCAAAAGAGATGCCCGCTAGATTGAAAACCCGAAAGGGCGGTCTAGGCAAAAAAACAAGGTGCATCATTAAAAAAAAAGAGAGTGGGAGAGAGAAGGGAAAGAGAAATGGAGATCTCCGGCCTCTAAGGAAGACAACTACACGAGTTCTACATTTGGATCTCCTCAACAAATCAATTCCCCACCGTGTCAACTTTTGAATTGCAAAAGGCTCGACAAGATATGGCACCATCAAAGGTTGTCTTGGGTTATCGGCATCATTCTCCAGCAGTGTGCATTTTTGGGTTCATGAAAAGAAGGCCCGTGGTAACCAAGACCCATCTGAGAACGAGCCCATCATAAAAGGGCACGAGGTTGCAGAAATAATCCCTAGCTAGTCAATTGGCCTGGGCAGCAAATAGCAACAACATGTGTCTCAGTTTTCAAAGCTTTGGCAAGTATGTGCTTCTAAAGTACGCCGAAAGGCTCCCGAAAAATGGAGTAGCTCTTGCCATTGTTGTGGAATTGGCCCTCCACACCCAACACCCAAGCAAATCGCAAGAAAACCCGGCACCACAAACAAGCACAAGAAATAAGAAACCAAAGCAAAAGAACAAAACGAACACAAGAAATTGTTTACCCAGTTCGTCAATATGTTTGACTACGTCTGGGGCACTACCAAGCCAGGATCTTGCACTATAATATGTAAATATGGAGTTACATTGAGTATGGGGGCGGAACCCTGTTTATATACAAAACCTAGAATGAGACCAAACCCTAGTCTAATTAGAATTCCCGAAATTCAGCCTATTCCCGTCCAGCAGCGGATCGGCCGCTCCGTCTTCCACGCTCGCCCGAGCAGCTCGGCCGAGTCCTTTAATCCGCTCGGTCGAGCACCTTTGATCAGAAGGTACGCTTTTTGCCCGTTTAACGCACGGCCGCTCCAAATCCTTGACTCGCCCGAGTCACTCGGCCGAGTCCTTTACCTTGCTCAGCCGAGCATCACCTGCTCGCGACTTTTGCTGATTTCTTCTAAATAGATCGCTAGTTCCCGGTTTATCTCTATTCCAACAATCTCCCACCTAGAGATCAACCTGTATACAAACCCCGTATCCGTCTTCAACTCATCTTTAGTGCCATAGTGCTCACCTCGATTCTTCTTCCTCCCCTATTCTCGAAGCCCCGTTGAAGCTATACCCAGCTTCAACTTCACCTTGCTTGAGAAACCTGGAGCCTTGTCCTCCGATCTACACTCTCCGTTAGATCCACGCAGCGGTTTATCCGGTCCTAGAGTATGTGGTTCATCTTCAGTGACCCCTCCCACTCGAGTTTGGAATATCCATGCAAATCACATTCGCATCCCCGCATTCCTTAAACTCCCGAAGCTCATACTCTCCACCATTATTAGATATCAAGCTTTTAACCTTGAGTCCCCTTCGATTCTTCACCAAGGCCTTCCACTTCTTATACATCCTGAAAGATTCATCTTTCCCTTCTAAGAAGTAATCCCGGACCTTACTTGTCGAATCATCAATGAAGGTCATGTAATTTGACACACCAACTCGAGAAGTTACCGGAGCCGATCCACACAAATACAGTCTTCCTTGGTGTTTCCCGCCAAATACATTCTTCCTTCCCTATTACCCCGAGCGACCTCACGATCCTCCTTGGCAATAACCCAGTTCCTGCAGCGAAAAGTTACCGTGTAACCTTCTTCACGCAGCTGCCCAACTGATATCAGGTTATTTTTCAAACCCGGAATGTGACTGACCCCGTGTAGATGTAGGACCTTCCCGTCCGATGCTCCTATTCTGACATCCCCCTTCCCCTTGATTTCCAAAGGTTCGCCATCCACCAGATAGACCTAACCGAAATTACCGGAAGTGTAATTTTCCATCGCTCCTGCATGCCCGCATGAGTGAAATGATGCCCCCGAATCCAGCACCCATGATTCTAGCGCACTACTAACACTCAGAATCAGTACATCGTCACCTTCGATTATCACATTCGCCGATTTATCCCCTCGCATGGGACAATCCCTCTTGTAGTGTCCTAACTCCTTACAATGATAGCACTCTACCGATCCTCTTGCAACCCTTGGTCTTTCTTTGTTCTCCTTATACTGATCCCCACCCCCGATTACACTTTCCCTTGACCCTGTTCTCCCTTTATTGCTAGAACCCGGTCTTCCCCTACTAGTTATAGCCAAGACCGATTCCGAAGTAGACGGTGTCCCCAACTTCTTTATGCGATTTTCCTCGCCCAAGAGGAAGTCCTTAACATCATCATACTTCAATTTGTTCATACCTGCTGAAGCATTCAACGATGTCACCGTTCCGCTCCAACTCCTTGGTAAGGACGCTAGCAATAAACACGCATGAACCTCGTCACCGAAAGTAATCTCCAACGCAGTCAATGAGTCTATAATATCCATAAACTCATCGATGTGTTTAGCTATGGATCCTCCCTCTTGCATCTTGAGACTACTCATCTTGCGTATCAAATCAACTTTATTTGCAGCAGATGGAGTTTCAAATCTCTCAGTAAGATAATCCAATAGATCCTTGGTGGTTTTCGCCTTCCTGGTAGTCTTCGCGATCCACTTCGACAAAGTAGATCGAACCACCCCTAAGGCTTTCCGATCCATGAGATCCCAGTCTTCCTGCTTTTCTTTTTCCGGTTTGACTCCTGTTAGAGGCTTATAGAGATCCTTATTATACAAGAGATCCTCTATTTGCATCCTCCAATATCCATAGTCAGACCCATCAAATTTCTCAATCGCTTGTTTATCCTTGCCCATTCTTGATTGCTTGATAAACCCCTTTGATCGTCCAACCAAAGCTTTGATACCAGTTGTTGTGGAATTGGCCCTCCACACCCAACACCCAATCAAATCGCAAGAAAACCCGGCACCACAAATAAGCACAAGAAATAAGAACCAAAGCAAAAGAACAAAACGAACACAATAAATTGTTTACCCAGTTCGTCAATATGTTTGACTATGTCTGGGGCACTACCAAGCCAGGATCTTGCACTATAATATGTAAATATGGAGTTACAATGAGTATGGGGGCGGAACCCTGTTTATATACAAAACCTAGAATGAGACCAAACCCTAGTCTAATTAGAATTCCCGAAATTCAGCCTATTCCCGTCCAGCAGCGGATCGGCCGCTCCGTCTTCCACGCTCACCCGAGCAGCTCGGCCGAGTCCTTTAATCCGCTCGGCCGAGCACCTTTGATCAGAAGGTACCCTTTTTGCCCGGTTAACGCATGGCCGCTCCAAATCCTTGACTCGCCCGAGTCGCTCGGCCGAGTCCTTTACCTTGCTCGTCCGAGCATCACCTGCTCGCGACTTTTGCTGATTTCTTCTAAATAGATCGCTAGTTCCCGATTTATCTCTATTCCAACAGCCATGTCCTCTCATGTTTGTTCCCTCGCAAGAGGATGAGTCACTCTTGCTTTGCTCAAAAAATGGTGACGCCCTAGGGGCTATGTGACTCAGGAACAAGGGCTTCTTTTGCTTCATTTGACAATCAATAAACCCTAGGGGCTATGCTCGAGAAAGATGTGTGAGACTATCCTCAAAGTCTCTCAAAAGGGATGTCAAAAAGCCCTCTTGTCATGTGTGCCCGTACTCGTTCCCCCAATCAAGGATGGACCTTTATCGCAATCAATGATGGCACTCTAGAGGCTACGGTCAAGTCTTAAAGGCTCACTCGGCAAGAAGCAATTCACTTCAATGTCCCCAGCAACATTTGAAGCTTTATACCGAAGGGACTCAAGGGGCTTCGCAATCTACAATCTTTTGGGCTACAGCATTACAGTGATACAACCAAAGGGAAATATTGGGGCTTCGTAATAAACAAGCTTTTGGGCAGTGGTACCCGAGCAATGCAATTTGGGAGTAGTCTTATGGCTCCATGAAAGGGATCAAGCTTCAATGGTCCCTCAACACTTCCAGTCAAAAGGCCTCTTGGTTTTAAATGAAGGCTCCGATGATATGAATGAATTTAATGATTCTTGTTAGAACTCACAGCGAGATTCTGAAGGAAGTCTTAGAGAAAAGGAAAAAGATTCAATATGCTAGACTCACCCGGCTGAGTTATAGCGGGCAATGCCAATATGTTAACTCTATAAGCAGAGTTACGGCCAATCCCAATGTTTCTGCAAGTACTGCACCCCCTTCTCCAAGATCAAAAGCACAAGCTGCATCCGAAGATCCGCCGTCGGCTCAACTCAAGAAGACTCAAGCAAACATACCGTTCGAGACTTTATCACACCAAGACCTTATCATCTGCAACAACATCACCATCTCCCACGAGACGTCTCCCGAAGACCGTACTACATTTTTAACATGGACCTTCCGCCATTTGAGTATCAACCACAAAAAAAGGGCCATCCATCTCCAAATAAGAGAAAGAAGGAGTTCGCCCTCAATAGTTCTTCCCAATAGCGCCATCCGCTCCCAACAGAATGCTAAGCCGATTCTAAGAAAATTTGAGGCTTCACACCGAAAGGTCTCCTCATCCCGCCATCTACAAAAGACAGTTTATTTGAATGGGCTAAGAGTTGATTCATCTTGGGGCTTCACAAGCCACTCAAAGTTCAGCATTCGAGGGGATTTACAGTCAGCAACCCCTTGGCATCTCGGCATCAATCGTCCTTTTGAAGCCCCATAAACGACAAATCTCTTGGGGCTATTCATCAACTTTCGTTGGACACCGCGGCGATAACATTCAAGCAAGGCAATCCGGACTTCGATTGAAGATGACTTGATCTTGGGTTGGCTTTACAAACACACAATGGTTAAAATGGTTCACCCACGAACTAAAAAAAAAATCTTTTTCTCACATGTGTGCATATTCTTTCCCTTCTAATCTAAAAAAAAAAAAGATTTTTCTTTTTCTTTTTCTCCTTCTATGTGCAAAAGTATGTGCTCTACTTTGTTTTGCTCCTAGCTTCTCCCCCAGCATCCTTGAACTACGCTGGTCTGATTCTTTTAAAGGGATACGTAGGAAGCCTTTTGGCACGACCAACCCATCATCCAGAATACTGTCCCACCGACAATCTATCAAAAGCGAATTCATCATCAAAGGTAGCGACACTTTCCACCAAAGCATCTACCACAACATCACAAATCCATCCAACGGCAATGGTAAGTGAAGGTATGAACATCATTCATCTCAAGCAATGTCCGCTTTCAAAAATCACTTCACACACAGAATCACTTTACTTCTCTCTCATACAAACTGCTTTCAAATCACATCACACCACAAGCACAATTTTCCTCATAACTGCCATTTCACATCCCATACATGTCACAAGCACATATACCTACAAAGCACACACTTAACAGGTACCACCACAAGGTCAACAGCATCTACAACTCAAGGCACTTCATCCCCAGCAGAAAGTGATCCGCCGTCAACTACGCCTGCATCCCACAGAGTCAAACAATTACAGTTCAATGACAACAACTCGGTCCATGGTGAGCCGTAAAATCACCACCTTTCCATCAAGCAACACAACAATATCACATATCAGCAAACGGATCCCGCATCAGTAAACGGATCCTGCATCAGCAAACGGATCCCGCATCAGCAAACGGATCCCGTTTGCTGATTCCGTTAGTTTTGTTAATTTCATTTATTATTTTATTTAACTTATTTTTGTTAATTTCTGCTACTTCGGTTAAGTTCCTAACTGATTCCGTTAGTTTTGGACTAAACTGCATAACGGAATTAACTTTAGAGTCATTTCTGTCATTCTGTCTTTTCCACCCGCGGGCGCTTCCGACACTGTTTGTGGGCTGCGCGCGCGTCTCGCCCCTAAAGCGGGACTCGCACGCCTCCCATTATGGCAGTAACGGATTGCACCTTATTTCCCTCCATTTTCTTATTTACAACATCTCTTCTTGATCACAAAAGAGCCTCTTTTTACCTCCACATTCATCCCCCCTAGTTTAATAACCTCCAATCCCATTATTCTAGCCATTTCTTAAAAACAAAATATTTCTTTTTATTATTATTTGATTTTCTTTTTTTATTTCATTTATTATTTTATTTATCTTATTTTCTATTGGTCAATTCCATCTCACATGGATTGATCATTTTCCCTCCAACCTTTCCCTCTCTTTTCTACCTATAAAAACCTCTCATTTCTACCTTAGAAGAGGACCCCAACTTTTATTCACAAACTACATTATACACAAATTCTCCCAACAAGAGTTCTTAGTAACAAAACTCTACACAAATTGTTCTACAACAATTTCTCTACAACAACACCATTTTCAATTCCAAGTTTGAAGTCCTCTTTCTTAAGGTACTTTATTCTTCTTCTCCTATTTTACATGTCTTTCTAATGTATGCAATCCCCATCAATAGGACATGACCAAATAATCACTTTACTATATTAAAGTTGTTTAAGGTTATCTCCCTACATTTACACTCTAGTTTAATTTACTCTTCTTCTCTTAATGTAACCTTTGACATTTAATCAATAAAACAATTCTCTTTTATTTTCCTTTGTAAATTTCCCCTTCTTTCCATTGTGATTGTTAGCACTTCTTACATTAATAATTGAAGGACTTTTCTTTTTAGTATTAGAACACCAAAAGTAGCAAGACCCGCGTAAGCGGGGCGATGTGCGTGTTTAAGTACTTCCCACTCCGTCACCTAACCCCCGAACCCTTCTCTTCCCGAATCTCTGGTTTTCGTACAAAAAGGCTATCTTTCTTAGGTTTTTTCGCGTTCCTCTAAAACGTGGGTGGCGACTCTTAAAATCAATTAGACATCCTAGGATAATTCACCGCTCTAGCCAAGCCGTGGTTCCCCGGGTATCTACAGTTTGATTTTTGATTTTGCACTAATGAGTATTCAATGCAAAATCTTCAATATTAAATACGAGTGACCTTTTGGTACATGCATGCTCTTTGTGATCATTGGGTAAGGACTGGTTTGTCAATATAAGTTACCTATCACCTTTTTAGACACCTGAAAAGTGCTCTTATCTTTATAGAGCTTGGAATAGCTCTAGTTTTAGAACAAATAGTATGGCATTGACAGAGTTGTTATCTACTTTTTGCATAAAAAGTATAATTAACATCGACAATAGTCAAACCATAAAAAGATATGAACGATGTAACATTTGAAATATTCTATGAAAACTATCTTTGAGTTGACTGTGGTCAAGTGAAAGTGAATTATCTTTGTCGATGTGAAATCTGCTTAGTTGATAAATCATGATGGATGTAATGATGGTCGTGACCGATTAATGATGTTGCAGATGGTCTTAATGCTTTGCTGCTATTGTCTTAAAGTCTAGTCTACCGATTTCTAGTCCTTGATGATCTTCAAGTTGAGAGTATCATCAGTAAATTATAATGGAGCTAAAAGTACATAGAGAAATTCTAAGTAACAATTCAATTTGGGGGAGGTATAGAAGCTTTGTGATTTGGATTAAGCAATTCTAATACGTAAGCCTATTTGTCCCTAAAGGGGGAGAATTGGTATTTTGCCAAACTTTAGGAAAGGGTGATGGAAACACCGGAGTTAGTGTTTGGAACCCAAAAATATTAATAAAGTGCTATATTTGACGGAAAAATAGTACGGTGGCAAATTTGCACGTAAGTGCATTGTGATTGGAAAAATTCATTGTTTTCTCATAAAAATGCACAATAGTTATTCATTTTTTTATGATGTCCTAGCTAGGCTAGGATGTAAGGAAAGGGATCGTACCTTACACCTCAGAGATAGTAAGATTTAAATTTTACCACTGAGTCACTCCTTTGAAGACATTATTCTAATATTTTTTGGAAACATTATATGTATTACGTATTACTCCTTCTGTCTCTAACTGAATGTTCGTTTTCAAGCAATTTTTTCCCCAAATGAATGTCTTTTTTTGAATCTTTGTTCCTAGATATTTGTTTACCATTTTTTTACTAGTATCTTTATACTTGCAAAACTAAATGTTTAGAAAGAAGATTACATGATTATATATCAATCTTTGCCACTAAATTATATAAAAGGTGAAGATTTTCAGATGTATCTTAAAATAAAATTTGAACATTTATTTAGAGACGGGGAGTACGATTTTATTTTTTTTATTTTTAAAATGACATTACTTAGTACATACTCCCTCCCTCCGTCCCATAACAAACCTCCCATAGAAAATTAGGAATTGGAAATAAGGAAAAATAAGTGGTGTGAGTGGGAACGAAAGAGAAAGTGAGGTAGGGTGTTGGAGCAAAATATACATAAGAACGATGGCAAGCGAAATAATCAAATACAACACAAGAATTTACGTGGTTCACCAACTTGGCTATGTCCACGGGCGGAGAAAAAATATATTATTATTCAATGACAATTACAAAAGACGATCTTCACTAATCTAGTTACACGAATTATTAAGTCTAATAATTCCATCAACCTAAATCTAGATCTTAGATCTCGACTTGTATCTCTCAAAGATGACACGCAAAAAAAAATGCTAGAGGAGAGGGTTGTATTTATAGGCATAAATAGCTAATCCCTTAAAGGAGAAGGAATCCCATTCTTTGTGTACAAAGTAATTGGAATCCTATTTCTTATGTACAAAGTAATTCTATTCTCATTAGGAAACGACTTTCCTAATTCTTGAACAATTTTGTGTACCAATAAGAAACCTAATTAAACCAATAAACTTTAATCCTTGTAACAAAAGGATTTCCTTTTTCCAAGTCCCAAAAATTACTCGACTTGCCGCGGACATATCCTTAACCAATAGTCATTGATTCAAAGGCATATTCCCAACAATCTCCACCTTGACTTTGAATCTCCCCGAACCATAATCCATATCTACGAACTGACCCCAACTCCACCTTAAGACGGATCCTTCGCTTCCGAATATATCTCTCCACCTCCACCACCGCCTTTTGTCTTTGTCAAGACACAAACTTTGTTCACTCAAGAACAACCACGTTTACTTAGTCAAGCAAACGACTTTTCTAGCTCAACTTGTGCAATGATTGCTAGAACCCTTGAACCTTCACCACAACGTTGACCACCATATCCGAAATACCAAATCCACGATCACCAGATTCGAATACCATATTACCCAGATGACGACAGTCGATCTTGTCTCAAACTTCAACGTGCTTCGAACTATTCTTGGATCACCAACGAACACGGACAAACACCCTTGAATGACTTGAACAAATCACTTCTCATTCTGGCAATGTATCTCGAACCGGTGACTACTTATTTGGATTTCTTCCCCATAAGCATCAGCACAAACAAAAATTGTACATGAACTGCATGACTGCACGATGTCTGCATGAACTGCTACAATACTCCACTAACATGTGTTCTTACTTATATTATTTCTTCGACCTCTCCAAAACACCGATGAGAGCCAAGAAACTAGCATTGATGTCTCCGAAAGCCTTCTAGACCATCAACCTAGTGTTTCGCCGAACACTTGAGACTGTACACCTCTAGAACTTAAAAACCGCTTTTGCCGACTAGACTTGTGTATCAACTTCCGAATCCTTGGAAAAGACTACACCTTAAATCCCTAGATTGTACCTTGTATTGATTGCTTCTCAATCCCAATCCAATGATGAGCTTCGAACTAGTCTAGAAAGTTTCGAACCCACTCATTCAAAGGCGAATAGAATGCAATCTTGTTCTTTACCTCAAGCACCCTTTGTCACGCCAGACAACCTTGCTCCTCCCAAGCAACCAGACGATATACTACGCCTAGCATTCCTTAGTTCCTCTACACCGTCTATCTATCACCGCCCCTTTCGGGTGACTAACAGTTTTTCGTGCTTGATGAGTTCATTCGGCCGTGAACATCGCCCACTGAGATAAACTATCCCAAAGTCAATCTACGGATAGTCATCTTGTACCTCAGGATCTTCTGCCCTTCTACTCCTTCTTGTAGAAATCGGCTCCACCTTTTCCTCAACTATCTCACTTTGCTCTACCTTTGGATCTAGAAGCCACTCATCCCCGTGCCATGAGCCTTCTTCCGCTATTAGAGCAAAATTACCATTGTCACTATTTCTTATAGCAACCTCCACGAGAACATCATCACTAAGACCCATGATGATTTGTGAATGCGCCTTTCCTTCAGAGAATCCATCACTTCCTCGCTTCCCTTCCCCTCCTTGTAGAAATTACAAACTTCATCAGGTCTCGGGCCTCTCTTGCTAGAAGATTTTTTGAAAATTCTTCTTCTTGCTAGAACCCTTACTGCCTTCCGCAACTATCCCTACTGACTCACTGTCTGTACTAGATCTACTCTCCACGAGGGTGCCAATAAGCCTTGTTTCTTCAACATGACTTCTGTCTTGATGTGTCCAATCTAAACACCCAGATTTCTGCATGAACGCTGCACGTGAACTACAGGTGCGATGCACGTTTGTTGCACGCAACCTGCACGTGCACTGCACGCGAACTGCAAGGCCTTCATCTTGATCTGTCAAAGAATAAAATACTAATCCTCCCATTGATCTTATCGATCGATGATTCAAATCCTTGACCCATCTTCTTCTTTTTGCAGCGGAATACCCGGATCTTATCCTAACCAATTTAGCTCTGATGCCACTTGTTGGAGCAAAATATACATAAGAATGATGACAAGCGAAATAATCAAACACAACACAAGAATTTACGTTGTTCACCAACTTAGCTACGTCCACGGGCGGAGGGAAAATATATTATTATTCAATGACCAATTACAAAAGATGATCTTCACTAATCTAGTTGCACGAATTATTAAGTCTAATAATTCCGTCAACCTAAATCTAGATCTTATATTTCTACTTGTATCTCTCAAAGATGACCGGAAAAAAATATGCTAGAGGAGAGGGTTGTATTTATCGACATAAATACCTAATCCCTTCAAGGAGAAGGAATCACATTCCTTGTGTACAAAGTAATTGGAATCCTATTTCTTATGTACAAAGTAATTCTATTCTCATTAAGAAACGACTTTCCTAATTCTTGAACAATTTCTTGTACCAATACGAAATCTAATTAAACCAATAAACTTTAATCCTTGTACCAAAAGGATTTCCTTTTTCTAACTCAAGTCCCAAAAATTACTCAACTTGCCATGGACATATCCTTAACCAATAGTCATTGATTCAAAGGCATATTCCCAACATAGGGAATAGTGAATGGATAATTGTTGTGAGTAGGAGAAGAGAGAAAGTGCAAGTAATTTTTTTCTTTTTTTGATAAGTGGGAGTTTTCAATAGAACGATCAAAATAACAAAATGAAAATTTTGTTATGGAACGGGGGAGTAGTATGTGATGCTGCATAAAAATCTGGATCTGTGCCTCGATCCGCGTGTTGTAGTCTAGAGATACACCGGCTTGCATCTTTGACTTTCTACCTGAGAAAACAATACACCGTTAGCTCAATGCCAGGAGGGTTTCTTGGAGAAGAACCTCGGGCGTGAAAGTAAGATACAAATCTCATGTTCATGTCAACAATGGAAGAAGAAAGAACTTAGAGAGAGAGAGAGAGAATACTGAGCTTTTATTTACTTACCCAAACCTCCTTTATATACTCAACCACAAGTTCCTTCAATCACCCTCACTTTGCCACATGTCAACTTCCTGATGGTCCTTCGCCCAACACAAGGAGACCCTCAATTTATCTTTCGTTTTCCCTTACACACTCAATGGGTCATATCCTCTACTTTTCCCACTGACATTAAAGACAAACGGCTGATGTGACACCATAGTGGAAGTCGCATATGACTTCCCACTAAACCCGACTACGTCACATTTACATCCAGTTGACTTCAAAGTAAACCCGACCATGTCGCACTCTGTCAAGTCGACTCCCAACTGAACTTTACCATGTCACACCCATGACAAGAACTCTTCAAACTAGGAACCCATGTCAAGTCGACTTCGAAATAGGCACCCATGTCAAGTGGACTTTTGTAGACACCCCGCCTTGGACCACTCATGTCCTGATTGCATACACATTCTCTATCTTCCTCTTTTTTGTTAAGTTTTGTTACTTTTCATTAACTTTTGTTACTTTCCATTAAGTTCCTGAGTTACTCCGTTAGTCTTGGATTTGACTAAGTGACAAAGTCAACCTTGAGTCTTTGTTTGCTTTGTTTTTGTTGACTTTCGTGGTGTTCGTTAAGTTTTTGACTAATTTCGTTAGTTTCAAGGCTTATCTGCATAACAGGGTTAACTTTTGGGCTAAAATATGGATTTTCTGAAGATGGGACGAGCACACCTTTGACCTACTTTGTGAGAGGTGTGCGCCTCCCATAGGGGGGTGGGATGTGCGCGCATCCCACCTCCAGAATCTCAGATTTTGCCAAATTTCCCTCATTTTCTGATTTGTAACCTCCAAAACCATTATGCCTTGGTTTGATCCGGGGAGAGGCCATCTTTGTGACCACAAACACTCTCCCTACACCTATAAATACCTCTTCATTCCACCATGGAAAGGGAGGAAGGATTCTTGACTCAAAAACTTTGTAAAACTCAAAAGGTTCATTTTCAAGAGTGGTTACTATAGACAAATTGGTTCTTCCCCATTCAAGCACAAGGTACAACTCCCACTTTCTCCTTCTAAACTCTTTTACTTCTCTTTATCAAAACTCTTTATTTGTTTTCTTCATCTTTCATCTCTTCTAAATGTGTATGTAATATCCATAAAAAGGAATACAACCAAAAGGCCACTTCACTATTGATGTTTGGTCAAGGTTACATTCCAACATTCTAAACTCCATTTTAATTTACCATTTATTTCTTAATGTAATTGTTTGATATGTAATCTCTAGCATAAATTTATTAATAAAACAATTCTCTTTTATTTCCTTTTGTAATTCCCCTTTTCCTTACATTGTAATTGTTAGCACTTTTCTCATATTAAAATAAGGACTTTTAGCATAAGAACACCGATAGTAGCAAGACCCGCGCAAGCGGGGCGGAGTGGGTGTTTAAGTACTTCCCACTCCGTCATCTAACCCCCGAACCCTTCTCTTCCTAAATCTCTGGTTTTGTATATAAAAATAGGCTATTTCTTTAGGTTTTTCTTATGTTCCCTCAATAACATAGGTGGCGACTCTACAATTAAAACAAGTTAGATATCCTAGGATCCTTCCACCGCTCTAGCCAAGTAGTGGGCTTTCCCGGGGTATCTACAACTTCGAACTAGGAACCCATGTCAAGTCGACTTCAAACTAGGCACCCATGTCAAGTCGACTTCGAACTAGGAACCCATGTCAAGTCGACTTCGAACTAGGCACCCATGTCAAATCGACTTCGAACTAGAACCCATGTCAAGTTGACTTGGAACTAGGCACCCATGTCAAGTCGAATTCGAACTAGGCACCCATGTCAAGTCGATTTTGAACTAGGCACCCATGTCAAGTCGACTTCGAACTAGGCACCCATGTCAAGTCGACTTCGAACTAGCACCCATGTCAAGTCGACTTTAAACTAGGCACCCATGTCAAGTCGACCTCAAACTAGGCACCCATGTCAAGTCAACTTCGAACTACCTTCATTCAGGCCCACTCCATATGGCCAAGTCATTAGGACTCAAGCCCAATCATGATTTGGGCTTAGGCACATCATTAGCCCCCGGATTCTTGATTGTGATTATTCATGATCCAGGTGAGATTTCCTTAAGCGGTGGGAAGGGGTGAGATCTCACTTCAAGCGACTTCCTCATCCTTTTGGGATTCTTTGCCACACTTGAGTGATCATCTTGCGAGCAAAAAGATCTCGCATCGTAAATACTTAACTCACGGACTGTAGACACCCCGCCTTGGACCGCTCACCCCGATTGAACATTTGATTTTGTGTTTCTCCTTATTTTAAGTGTTTCTCGTTAGTTTCTGTCACTTCCGTTAAGTTCTTGACTGACCTCGTTAAGTCCAGGGACAAAATTGAATAACAGTGCTAACTTTCTAGTCCATTTTGTCAAAAAAGCTATTTCCAAGGCGCACGCCTCCACCTTTTGGGGTCAGAGGCACGCGCATCCCGCCACCAAGGCAGGAGGCGTGCGCACGTGGGCATCAGTTACAGAGTTCTGTCCAAGAATCTCTCCCTTGCTCCTTTTAACATGATTTGCCTGGGAAACTGATCTTTGTGACTTGGTTTTGGCACCAAAAATACACCTCTCTTACCTATATAAACCCCTCTAGTTCACCATTGAATGGAGGAGGATTTTTAATCATTAAGCAAACTCTACACAAATACTTACAAGGCATTTCCTAAGAACCTCTTGAAGAAGTCTTTGAAGTTTTTTGAAGTATAGGTAAAAAAGACTACTCTTTTCTCTCCTTTTCTACTTCATCTCTCCTCTCTTTCTTCTACTTTAATCAAAAGTGCAATCACCCAAACATTTTGGGACATGACACCAATGACTACTTTACCTCATTGAAGCTAGTCACAGAGTTATCTCTCTACATTCCAAAACTCCTTTTAAAACCCCCCTTTAATCATCAAGAATAAGAAGAACATTTTATCATTTATGTATACTTTGATCAAGCAAGACCGACATTAGTCGGTCAAGATGGGAGTTTAAGTACTTCCCATCTCGTAACCTAACCCCCGAACCTCATAACAAGAATCTCTGTTTTCGTAATCAAACTTAGGCTATAAATATTAAGTTTTTCTTATGTTCCTCTAAAACATAGGTGGCGACTCTATACACAAATTAAAACAAGTTAGACATCCTAGGGTAATTCACCGCTCTAGCCAAGTAGTGGTTTTCCCGGGGTATCTACAGTGGCGACTCTGTTGGGGAAGATTTTGAGGGTTAAACTTGCGTTTCTGATCAAAGACTTCATTTTTCTGGGCATTCTGATTCCTGATGGGGGAAGCATGCGCCTCTGGCCTTATTGGCCTAAGGCGCGCGCGTCCCACATCAAGGATCAGAGTCGCCCGCTTCTTAATGTTCTTCCTATTCTTCTTCTTTCTTCTACACTAATCATTTCTGCATGGGTTACAATATACATTCAGGACCAGGGCAATCCCCTGAGTCCAAAGTCTGACAATCTGACAGGTTTGCCCAGAAGCGGGCGCCTCCCATAGACTCTACGCCAGGCGCGCGCATCTCACAATACAGGACAGAGGCGCGCGCTTCTGGGTGGTTTTCCAGAACAGGGACAGTTTCAGAACAGAGCAGAATGATTGAGGTGTGGGCACAGTTGCCTGCATCAAGGCTAAATTTGGACCTCTTGGACTGTTTTTCTTTTGTGTTTTGTTTTATCGGTCATACGGGTGATTCGAAAGTTGTAATTTATGTGCTTATTTGCTTTTCTTTCATAAAAAAAAAGTAAAAAATATTTTGTCACATTGTTAGACCTCACACTACGTGCAAAAATTCCTATAAATTGCTCACTATCGAGTCGCACAAGTTCATAACCCCAAACCCGTCAAGGCCCATCCTAGGGAGTTTCAAGCTCCATCTGACCTTGAATCTCTCGAAGCGGTAAACCTCAACCCGTGGCGTAGTTCATGACTACATGCCGGGGGTGACCTTAAGCCTCTCATTAGCCGAGCACAAGACAACACAATTCTAGTTAAGGTCTAACACTCCGTGACCAAGTCGGTTTTTCATGTGCTGAGATTTCCCTAAAATAATGTCTTCAAAACATACATGCCAAGTGGTTATCATGGACAAAATAAAACTCCGTCCCCAAGTGGTTATTATGGACGAAACTAAAAAATCCGTCCCCGCATGTATGCTTTACTACATTAATTTAGTTTAATCCCAACATGTGTAGGATTCACAAGCGTGATGGAATCCGATGAGTATATGGGACCACAAGATGGTCTATATACTAGTGTGATGATTCCATTATTTTCTTAGAAACTCAAAAGGGATCCCGTCCCTCCGACTTATAAAAAAAAAGTCTTTTTCTTATGTGGTTTGAGCCGTGTGCCCACTGTGTGTTCCAAACCTCTCCATGGACCGAAAGTGTTACTCAAGACTGACAAGGGCCTCTTCTGCAATATAGGTTCAATTGGTACTTACCGTGTCTACCGGGATTCAACGAATCGGTTAGTTCGTGAAGTGATTACTCCAACAGTTCCAACAGCAACCATGACCGGCAGCAGCAACACCATGTCTCTCGAACAACTTTCAACTATAGTCCAAGTGCTCCAAGATCAAGTCTCAACTCTTAATAAGGAGGCCCAAAATAAGGATGATCTTTGGCAATCCCACCTCGACAATCAAAGGGAGGCCCACGAGGCCGAAATGGAGCAAATGAAAGTGAAGCTCACCAAGCTTGCCAAGGGTAAGGAAAAGAGAGACAATGAAGAGTCCGAGTAGACCCAAGGCTTATTTGAGAGCCCTTATGTTAGGGCCCGCATCAAGAAAATAGGGGAACCAAGCACCGACAACAATGAGCACAAAATGGTTGATTCAATTATGGCCTACATAGATCAACGTTTCAACGGCCTCAACTTGGGGAAAAGCCCCGACACGAGCCTTTATCAGTCCTCCGTTCTCATGAGCACCATGGCCGCTCTCCCCGACAAGTTTAAGATGCCCGACATCAGCAAGTTCAAGGGAAACTCTTATCCCATGGCCCACATCGAGACTTACATTTGGGCTATGGTTCCGAAGAAGGTCTCTCCCAAGGTTATGGCACAATGCTTCCCTCTTACTCTCGAGGGGGAGGCAAAGGATTGGTATGCTACTCTCCCGCTCATAGTCCATCTTGATTGGGACGCCGCCATGCTTGCCTTCAAGAGTCAATACCAAGGCAACACCACCCACCGGCCAACCAAGAAAGAGCTCGAGAACACTACTCAAAGGGACAATGAGTCCTTCATTGATTCACGAGAAGGTGGAATGACAAACTTGCCAAAATTGTCGAGAGGCCTAACACTAAGGAACAAATGGACATCTTTCTCAAGTGTCTAAAGATTGATCTCCGCACCCACCTAAGTGGGGCTTTCTATGCATATTTCTCTCAAATGTATGAGGCGGGGATCCGAATGGATGAGTTGCTCAAGGAGATCAAGAAAAGTGCTCCTAGCTTCCGTTACAAGGCCGCCTCTAACTCCACAAAAGAGGCTTCTGTTAATGCCGTCACCACCGATAAGGGGAATTAAAAAAGGGTTCCTCCACCTCAAGGCAAGAACTTCCAAGATGATCGTGTCTACACTCCTCTCCATGGCATGACTATCACCGAGGTCTTCGAAGCTCTCAAGGCCAAAGGGCAAGTTACTCCTCTCTAAAGGTACAAACCCAAGACGATACATCCCAATCATGCCCACCACAAGCATTGTGACTACCACCAACATAGTGGCCACACCACCGAGGAATGCTTTGTCCTCCGCAATGTCATTCAAGATCTCATAGACAAGAAAGAGTTCATAGTGCCTAGTGGCGATGATGTCAATGTAATAGAGTTAGGAGAGTTTGATGAGACCACTCATTCAATCCCAATTGTGAATGAGGGCTCCAATGTGATGAATAAATTTGATAATTCTTATTACATTGTGACTTACAATGAGGTAATGAGGGAAGTACTAGAGAATAGGAAAAAGAGGCAAGATGGGAACGTCAACATGCTAACTCGGTCCGGACGAGTCATAGGAAGCAAACCCACTACTTCTGGACCAAGCATTTCTTCACAAAGATCGCAAGCTCGCGACACTCCCGAAGATCCTTTGTTGATACAACTCAAGAAAACTCAAGCCAACATCTCTATTTGGGACCTCATTGCATCCTCAAAGAAGCACCGAGATCTTGTCATCAGTAATCTCAACGACACATCAATTTTTCCCGATACAACTCCTGAGGACCTTACTGCAATGATAGGCCACATCCACTTTGGCAATGTCATCACTTTTGCTGACATGGACCTCCCACCATTTGGGTCCGATCACAATGAGGCCATCTATCTCAAAGTGAGAGCAATGGGGAGAACAAATTTCAAGGGTCTTGGTTGATGGTGGTTCCGCACTCAACCTAATGCCCGGTCGCATCATGGGCATACTGAGGCTTAAGAATTCATATTTAAAGCCTTCCACTCAAGTGATCCGAGGTTACGACAGCACTGCCCGTACAGTCATGGGTATGGTAGAAATAGACATTGAGTTTGGGAACATGGTCATGTCCGTCCCGTTCCAAGTGCTCGACGTCCCTTCCTCATTCAATTTGCTCTTGGGCTGACCATGGATACACAGTTCTAATGCCGTCCCTTCGACTCTCCATCAGTGCGTGAAGTTCAGAAATGGGGATGAAATAGTGACCGTCATGGTAGAAAACTTCACTATCCACAGAAGGGGGGAACCCGTCCATCAAGTTCAACACGGTTTAGAAAGCCCGGTCTCGAAATCTTTTCCGATTGTGAGATTCAGAAGCACGAAGAGGAACCAACTCCTATGTCACCCCGAGAATGGATGAGTGCCAAGTAAATGCCATCTACGACACCAACACAAGAAAGGAAACTATCAGCGAGATCCAGCCAAGCTCCGAGCCAATCAACAACTAGTATTCTACAAAGGGGCCGTGGTATCCGAGGAATTCTTGGTCGAGAAGATGGGTTGCATCCCACGCAGGGTCACAAAGGAAGATTTGTTCACATTCACTTTCAATTACGAGAGTGTCTCCGATACCCTCACCCTAGAGGATATGGAGGCTATAGCCGAGCGTGTATTCCCTTTATTTGTAAATGAAAATTTTGATCTTTCTGAGTACCCCGAGATTGCAAACATCATGAATGATGAATTAACTAATAATGAATTTAATGAACTAGTTAATAGCGATTCAAATAATGATGAAATAGACCATGAAAACACAACATACTTAAATGAACTTGCTTAACAGGTTCGTAGTCGTGGTGAAAATGGTCCAGGGGCTGACGAAGAATTGCATGTTGTTAATCTGGGTACCAATGAGGAGCCGAAAGAAACCAAGATCGGAAGCTTCTTCAAGGGGGAAGAGAAAGACAGATTGACTGCACTGCTCAAAGAATTCGTGGATGTATTTGCATGGTCATACAAAGACATGCCGGGTTTGGACAGAAAAGTCGACGATATTCCGATCAGAGACGACGCTAAGCCGACAAAGCAGAAACTCAGAAAGATCAAGCCAGAATGGTCTTGTAGACACCCCATTTTGGATGTTCATTTATAATCACACTACTTCTGTGTCTCGCCTTTGATTTGGGTTGAAACTCGTTAAGTTGGACATGTTTCGTTAAGTTTCTGACTGACTCTGTTAGTCACGGGCCAAAATGAACATTAAAACTGCTGCAGAGGGCAAAAATGTGATTCCAGCACATGGATGTCTCGTACGAGACATCGATGTCTTGTACGAGGTATTCCCCCTTGACAGTCGGGTTTTGGTCGGTTTCCTTGTTGATATTAACCCCTTTTCTTGGCAAACACTCATGCAATCCGGGGAAAATCCCATGGACGATCCTAGAGTCCAAATATACCTCTGTGGGAATCGAGTCTTGGATTCCCACCTCAACTTACCTTCTTGGCCAAAACCCTAGGTCCAAAACCCCTATAAATATAGTTGTTCTTGGCTAGAATGACTAATGGTGAATTAACGGCCAACTCCAGACCCTAAATCTGATCAAAGAAGCTCTCATAATCAGCCCCTCTCTGATACCCACGAAATTTGGAAGATCAAGGCCTTTAGTCAAGGCCATCCATAGGATTCTTGAAGAAAACGCTTAGGTAAAATCTTTGCTTTCTATCTTCTCATCTCCTTCTTTGCTTTGAAGTAGTGTGATTCCATTAAAGGATCAGCCTAGAGCCTCTCCAATCCATGGAGATGGTCTCAAAGCACATGATCCAACATCCCAAATAAATAAGCAACTATTTATTTTTTTTGTTCTTTTTCTTTTGGTACATGAATGCATAATTTTGAAACGATGATGATGATTTCTTAGCAAGACCAATCCTAGATTGGGTGAATTGGGTGCTCCTTGACCCTCCCAATTCATAACTTAACCCCTGAATCCAGACATCTCGGTCCGTGTTCCGACAATAACATGGTGGCGACTCTCAAATCACAAAAAGGTAAATCGAAGGACGAAAACGTTCCTCGAAAGAAAACCTCGCGCGCAAACAGTGGCGACTCCGCTGGGGAGTGATCACAGTAAGTGGGTTAGACTTGCGTCGATAGAAATCATCGTTGTTTCAAAATTCTGCACTCTGTACCGTAAGCTGTTCCTCAGCTGAGATGCCTCGTACGAGGTATCCCTTGTCTCGTACAAGACATCTTAGTTCTGCCCGGCTGATCTGATTCTCTGGTTTGAAAAAGTATTTTTGCTCGGTTCAAACACGTATACAGGGTTTCAGATCTGCTCTCCCCTCCGTTTCTGAGTCTTGGGACCTTCCTAACGACGAAGAAACTCCCCATATATTATAAGGCTAACCTTTGTTTTGCAGGAGTACTTGCTAATTGTTTCATTCCTTGCTTTACATATGTTTTCCTTATGTGTGAACTACGACGGCCTGAGTTCCTCCACAAGAGGGAAACGTAGGCAGCCACTTGGGCCGGCCATTGCTTGTTTTTGCTTTAACTTTCAAAAAAAAAAAAAAAAAATCTATTTTATCCTTGACACCTAGATCTTGACTCTCACACACGTGCACACATGTAGAATAATTGCACTACATACCCTATAAACCCGGGTCCCAATTAGAGGACGGATGTCGGTCAGCACCCCCATTCTAACGAATGGCCCTCACCGGTCTCTCCAAAGATGGTGTACTCACTCCGTGACACGCTCTTAGACTGTATTCATGGGGAGACTTAGCCGTAAACCTTGAATCAACCTCATGAATACATACTAGTTAATAAGACACTCCTCGAGACCGATCGGTTCGATTCTTAGGGCTGTTTTAATCTTTGCCCAAGATAACGCATCTTTACAATCTATAATCCTCCCTTGTGAATATGACGAATTTCCCTTTGGTAAAATGTTGAACAAAGGATTTTGAAAGAATGGAGAACCTCTCTACAGGAATCCGAGCTTGTGTTTTCCTACTTTCACTATTCTGTGCGGGATTGTGGATGTCATTTTGGCTTAGTTTCGACCGCACCGTTCAACATGTCCCTTTCGGTTGTCCCTTAAAATTCATAAGGTTTGATTGCATTAATGCGTTGTTTAACAAAGTGCAAAACAACTACGGAATCACTTAGGTTTGACTTAATTGAATGGTGGATTCCGATGAGAATATGGGACCCTTGCCCGAATTGTCCGTTTGGGAGAGTGCAATACAGGTGAAAAACAAGGGGCTCATATTCTAGGGTGACAGAATCCATTGTTCCAGGATGAACTAGAGTAGTAACCTTTTAAAATGGATTAAATTCCATCCGACCAATAGGATTAAAAACTGCAATCTGACTGTTAGGCTAGATGCCTCGTACGAGACATCCATTGTCTCGTACGAGACATCCTCCTGTTTCTGTGAATCTGCCGTGTTGGTCAACCCTGTTTCATAAAAGCTGACTTGTTGGGACCCCAGCCTGGATTTGACACAGTTTCTGCACTCTAGGTCCGTCCGATCAGCAAAGTAGCTCCACCTCCTAACACAATGCCCGCCCGCACGGAAATGTCTCTCAGAGAAATCTCACAAAATCTGCGCTTCAAGATGGAAGCCACCGGAGGTTGGAAAAAAGGCCTACCCAATGGAGAAGCCCCAGATATCAATATCATGCAAGAATTTCGCTTCAGAGGGCTCGACTATGCCTCTTATTATGCTCATGACCAAGTCAAAGAGCGTACGAGCTAAGCGAAAAAGATTGGGCTGAGATCGAGAAGATGATCGACGGCAGTAAGCTTGAGATATTACAAGCCGAATACAATGAAATGAACAAATGGTACAATGCCGCTGTCAAGAGAGCCCAAGATTTAGAGGACAACCAAGAGAAGGTCATCAATGATGAGGTAGGTAACTGCATCAGCCTGCTTTATTAAGATCTAAAGAACCAAATGGAGGAGGAACATAATCATCACCTCAATGTCATGAGGGACCACTATGAGAGCATCATGCAAAGCCTCCAACCCAAGCCACAAAGGGTCTACACCGATTTGAGCCAAATCCGACTTGGTAGGGTGTTCCAAGAGCTTGAGAGGGAAGGCAAGCTAGCACCTATGAGGGGATACAAACCCAAGTATGAGGGAGACGGAAGGGCCTTGCACCTGTATTGCTACTACCATCAGTGCCGCGGCCACCACACCGACAAATGAAACAACCTAAGGGATAAGATCCAAGATCTTATCGACCAAGGCACTCTACAGATAATAGGCAATGCAATCGGCCTCGTACTGAAGAATGAGGGATCCAAACCTCAAGCTCCTTTTCCACTACATTAGTTAGTAGTTTAATAGACTAGTTTTTACTTCATTTTCGTAGCTTAGACGTTTCTTTCCTTCTTTTTAAACTAGTTGTTTCTTTACTCTTTAAGGGATCCTACTCACTTAAGAATCATTGTGAGTGAGAGAATGCCCTCCTATCAATTTCAATTTTTAGTAATAGTTAGTTTCTTTTAAATTTCTCACTTTTTCGTACTTTCCCAAAAAGCAAAGTAGTATGGAGATGGTAGAGGTTCACAATGAGAATGACTATTCTAAAGTGATTCCATTCTCCGGAACACGTCCAGTACTTAACATGATGCTAAAAGAAGGGTACTTCCCCGGTCTTGGGCTTGGCAAGCATTTACAAGGGATAAAAGAACCACCACATGTCGTTCTATATCCCCCAGAATATGGTCTAGGGTATGCGTCACCACTCAAGGACATCCCTAAAGATGAAAGGGATTGGACTTCATACATCGTGCCAATGGCACCGCCCTATCGAAAAACTCTTAACGGGTACTTTGTACGTGAGGGGGAAAACTTGCCATACTTTATGTTTCCTGAACCATGGATCGACCATAGGGGGAAGCGCCAACCGAGCTTTGAAATCTTCAGTGACTGTGATCCATACTCGCTTGAAACAGAACCGATGCAATTCTCGTGGCTACCTCGAGAATTAGGGGGTACCAAAGCCGAACCATTCAGTGAGTGGGACTTTGTGTTGGGAGAAGACCTACTACGCCAATTTATCAACCTTTGCAAGCTAGAGGACACTCAGATTAATGCAATAGACAAGGGGGACGTTTCGAACTAAGACTACACCAAGCTAATCGAGAATAGTGACAAGCCTATTCAGAATTGGTACACAACTTGGGGACCCATACCAAGTGAAGAGTTCTTGACCAAAGAATTAGGATGTACTCCCCATCCCCATAGAGAAAGGAAATTTGTAACTCTTACCTTAGAGTCAGATACCGCTACCGATGTGCTCACCCAAGAGGACTTGGATGCCATCGCGGAACGTGTATTCCCCTACTTTCTTAATGAAAAAATAGATCTTTCTGAGTATCCCGAGATAGCTAGCGTCCTAAATGATGAATTAACTAATAACTCTAACAAATTAGATAATAATGAGTCATATGACGAGATAGATCAAGAAAACGAACAAATCTTAAAGGAAATTAATAAGCAAGTAGCTCTTCGTGGCGGAAATGGTCCTATTGATGCCGAAGAAATGCAGACAGTTAATCTGGGGACGGACGATGATCCGAAAGAGACCAAGATTGGTAGTTTCTTCAAGGGGGAAGACCGACAAGCCCTTATAGTGCTTCTCCGAGAATTCGTAGATGTGTTCGCTTAGTCCTACAAAGATATGCCGGGGCTAGCCAATTCGATTGTTGAGCACAAGATACCAATGTTTCCTGATTCAAGGCAGAAACTCCGTAGAATTAAGCCAGAGTGGTCGGTACAAGTCAAACAAGAGATAGAGAAACTCCTGAGTGTTGGGTTCATCAAAGTGATAGAGTATCCAACCTGGTTGGCTAATATTGTACAGGTTTCCAAGGCAAATGGAAAAGTCCGCGTCTGTGTTGATTTCCGTGATCTCAACAGAGCATCTCCGAAAAATGATTTTTCTCTTCCCAACATAGACATGCTCGTTGACAATACCGCGAAGTACGAAGTCCGTTCATTTGTAGACGGATTTGCCAGTTACAACCAGATCCTCATGGCTGAGGAGGACCAACACAAAACAGTGTTCACCACACCTTAGGGGACGTTCTGTTATACGGTCATGCCGTTCGGACTCAAGAATGCCGGAGCCACTTATCAGAGAGCTGTAACTGCATTGTTCCATGACATGATACATAAACAAATGGAGGTGTACGTTGACGATATGATCATACACTCCAAAGGCTCTGACGGGCAACACTTTGTCGACCTCAGAAAGTTCATTGAGAGGTTGAGACACCACAACATGAGACTTAATCCGGTCAAGTGCACATTTGGGGTAGTGAAAGGAAAGGTCCTTGGGTACATGGTCACTGAGCGTGGCATAGAAGCATACCCCGCTAAGATCAAAGCCATCATTGACATGCCTCCACCTAAGACGCAAAGAGAAGTCAAGGAATTTATAGGTCGCCTTCAGTACATTAGTCGTTTCATTAATCAACTCACGACGATGTGTGAGCACATTTTTAAGCTCATCAAGAAGAATGCATCCTTAGAATGGACAGAAGAGTGCCAACAAGCCTTCGAAAAGGTCAAGGAGTACTTAGTGAATCAGCCAGTGTTGGTTCCACCACATAAAGAGAAACCGTTGACCTTGTACCTCACAATCAATGACACTTCATTAGGGGCTATGCTAGCACAAGAGCAACCCGATTCGAAGAAAGAGAACGACGTGTACTTTGTCAGCCGTCGCTTCTAAGGGGCTGAATTGAATTACTCTGCATTAGAAAATTCGTGTGCTTCACTGGTATGGGTAACTGATAGACTAAAGCCGTACATGGAAGCGTTCCCTGTACAACTGATTGCCCGAATGGACCCAATGAAATATATCTTCGAAAAATCGCATGTCTCCTCCAGGATAGCCAAAGGGTACTTCATGCTCGCGGGGTACGATATCACTTACATCACACAGAAATCCATGAGAGGAAGAGTCTTCGCGAATAATTTAGCCGAATTTCCATGTGATGAAGCGAAGGGGGAAGACCCACGATTCCCTGATGAGGACATCATGGCAATAGCAGAAAATAAGTGGCAATTATTTTTCGATGGCGCATCCAATAAACGGGGATATGGCATTGGTATGTTACTAGTAGATCCCTCAGACTTCTGCACTCCACTCGCAATCCACCTTGACTTTGAGGCCACTAACAATATTTCCGAGTACGAAGCTTGCATAGCGGGGCTTGAAGCAGCCTTAGAAAGAAATGTGACGGAACTAGAAGTGTACGGAGATTCACAACTTATAATCTATCAGTCACTCAAGAAATGGAAGGTACAAGATCCTATACTCCAGAAATATAACGACCATCTCTAAGACTTGGTTAAACAGTTCAGAGAGGTCACTTTCTACTACCTTCCTAGAGATAAGAACCGCTTAGCAGATTCGCTAGCCATGCTAGCATCACTTTTGGACATCCCCGAATGGACTGAGGTTAAGACCTTCAAAGTCACGAGGCGAGCGACTCCTGCTTACTACTCAATCATAGACCCGCATGACAACAAAGAACCGTGTGATGTCATTTCCATGAATACCTTAGACAATAAACCTTGGTATTATGATGCATGGCGTTTCCTCCTAGACGGAACATTCCCATCAGACGTATCACCTAAAGCGAAGACAGCCCTCAAACGGTTTGCCGCTCAATTCGTTATCATAGGTGATCGCCTCTACAAGAAACACCACGAGCAGTGTCTACTCTATGCCGATGAGCACGAAGCTGCAGAAATCATGGACCAAGTCCATCAAGGAGTCTGTGGAACCCACATGAATGGCAATATGCTAGCAAAGAAAATCATCCGACTAGGGTACTATTGGGCTATAATGGAAGCCGACTGCACCGACATGGTCAAGAAATGCTACAAGTGCCAGATACATGCCAACTAGCAACACGCACCACCGTCCGTGTTATACCCCATGACATCCCCTTGGACATTTTTTACATGGGGAATAGACGTCATTGGCAAAGTCTCGCCGACAGGTCATAACGGGCACTCATTCGTATTAGTCGCCGTCGATTACTTCACTAAATGGATCGAGGCTCAATTCAACAAAGTCTTGATTGCCAGAAAGGTGGCTGAGTTCATTAAGACCAACATCATATGCCGATATGGGGTACCTCATGAGATGATATCTGACAATGGCACGCACTTTGAGAAAGAATGTGACCAACTACTCGCAGAGTACAAATAGAGAGACATCAGTCATCACCGTACCGACCACAAACCAATAGAGCAGTCGAAGATGCTAACAAGACCATTGAGACCATCATTAGGAAAATGACTAAGACTGGCAGAGACTGGCCCGACAAGCTGCCTTTTGCACTTCGGGGCTACCGTTGTCGCGCCCCAGACCCGTGGTCCTACTTGGCCCCACGCCCGGGACACGGTTGGAAGACGTCATAAAACACTTTTAGAAAATTTTTCGAAATATACTTTCATAAAGTTTAACAAAATCCACACTCGAAGTTCAAAGACTTCCATTTAACTTTCAAACAAACTTTTTCACAAACGAAAGTACTTAGCCTGAAGGCTTACACACTCTTATACAAATGTACAATTACCACACTTTAACAAAATAATTGATACACGGATAAAGTCTCGGGTACACTACCCCAAAGGTTATACATTTATATAATGTAACCTTTAAACCACACTTACTTTCCAAAATGGATTATCAACCCGACGTCCTCCCTTGTGAAGTGACCTATCCACTGGACTCGCCTTTATCTAAAACAGTAAACAAATAAGGGGTGAGAATGAATCTCAGTAAGCTACTAAAATGCAACTACGTTACATGCTGAAATGATACTCGTAATTGAACAATGTCAATAAACATTCATTTAGCACATAACATGAGAGGCAAAGCCAACTCATCACACCACACATAAGGCGGAAATAAACACTCATAAGTGGATACTGAGCCAAGGTTCTCGAATCAAACATATAACCATCTGAGAGGTATCAACTGAGCAGCATCAAAGAGCTGAAGCCGGGATCCCAAAAACCAACCATAACCATAAGAACCAAAGTAACAACGGGGGGAAATATGACACAAAGTCATAACCCAAGGCTCACGCAAGGGAGCGATTCATCCCATCCAAGGCCAATCTGGACTGGGGAAAACAGAAAAGGCAACAATGGAAAACCTTATAGTGAACTTGGCTCGTGTGCCACTATAATTCTCCCACCACCTGACTTAAGGTACCATTGGAAAACCTTATAGTGAACTTAACTTGTGCCACTATAATTCTCCCACTGCCTGACTCAACAACAAGTACCAGCTGGACTTTAAACACGAGCATAGTAATGAATACTTGCTTAAACAACAACCGGGGGCAATGATTCCAAAGTAGGGAACCAAGCCAAACACATCACAAAGATGAACCAATCCAAACCGCATCAAGAGATGTTCAACAATATCGAATTAATATTTAGTTCAATTCCACAACACATATGTTCACAAAGGAACCGTTTCCAATACTCGAATGTTCCGCAACAACTCTCTAGGTACTCTAGGATATCACCTAAGACCTAGACCAAAATTGAACTTTAAATCACTTGGATTGAAACAACTCAAACTTTTCAGCAGCCCTGGGCAGTCGCCCACACCAGACTGTGCGGCCGCCCAAAATGCCCTGCTCCAAGACAAAAACCTTCCAGATAAGTGTGCGGCCGCACGCCCGATTTGGGCGGCCGCCAAACACACCTCGCAGGCCAAAACCAAAATAAGTTATACTCCTTTCATTTCACCATCCCAAAAGTACAACACTTACAACACTTAACGTTTATAGCTTCATTAAAGCTACAAATTCAGTCTCAAAACAATTCTAACACCTTTTTGAACCCAACCAAACCAAACATACCAAATAATAACTTTATCCCAAAATTACAAGTATCACAAATAAATTCTTTTCAAAATAATTTCACCACATATAACATATATAACATATATATGACCATTTTAACATTTAAGGGGAATTAGTAACTTACCTATTTTGGGAAAAAGTATCGCAGAAATAATATTTGATCGGGTAGAAATGACCTACTCAACGCCCTGATCATTTTTATATATTTAGTTTTTTAAATGGAGTAGTAAATAAAATGATAAAAATTATCAAAGTTAAGAACCCTACCTTTTCTTCTTGAACCAGAGAGAGTAATGAAAATAGAAAAGTTGAAATGTGTAGTGTGTGTGTGTGAAATGACGCAGAGAAGGAGAGAGATGGGAGGATTAGCATGAATTGATTTTTATAATTTTCACTTAGGCCCCTCCTAGTTCCATTTTAAACAACTAAACCCTTCTACTTTAAATTCCACTAAGGACCCTATATTTTCAACTACTTCAATTAACTCCCTTAACCATTATTACTACTAACTAAGTAAATAACACAATTAATCAAACAATATGTGCAGGTCATAAAATATGATGCAACACATAAAATTCACACATAAATTCAAATTAAAATCCCCAAAAATATAAAATAAAAAGGGACGGATTTTGGGGTCGTTACAATCACTCCCCCTTAAAGAAAATTCATCCCGAATTTTAGGGTAACTTACCAAACGAATTAAACACCAATGATATTTCCTTTCCATTTCCTCCCGAAGTTCCCAAGTTGACTTTTCAACATTACGATTCATTCATACCATTCTAAGAAGCGGAATACTCTTGTTTCTCAACTCTTGAACTTTGGTATCAATCACTCGAACTGGTTGCTCTATATAAGACATATCGGATTCTAGATCCTCTGGTATCTCTGATAACACATGAGATGGATCATACAAATTTTTGCGAAGCACGAAGATATGAAACACGTTATGAATTTACCCAAAGAAGATGGCAACGCAAGATAGTACGCAAGATCTCCAGCTCTTTCTATAATTTCAAAAAGCCCATTATGACTTTTCCATCGAATAGCCAATCTCAATAGGTAGAAGTGAGTGGATTTTATCAATATATCCACGATTACACAAAATGCATCATGATTCTTCAAGTACGCGGAAATCCTATTACAAAATCCATCACAATATGTTCCCATTTCCACTCAAGTATCTCTAGAGGTTGAAGTAAACATGTGAGTCTTTGATGTTCAGCTTTAACCTATTTACAAGTCAAACACTTTATTACATAATCCGCTATTTCCCGTTTCATATTATTCCACTAAAAATATTGTTTCAAATTCTGATACATCTTGGTACTCCCGGGATGAATACTATACTTGAACTCGTAACCCTCATCAAGATCTTGGCGTTTAATTCCATCAATATCTGGTACACATAGCCGTCCTCTATAAGTTAATACTCCTTCAGAACTATGAGAGAAATATTCAAATTTTCTATCCTCGATTTTATCCACTAATTTTCTCAACTCGGAGTCATCCTTCTGAACATCTTTTATCTATTGAATTAAAGTTGGCAATACTCTATTATTCGCAAACATAACTCCATGTCTCGATTTATGTGAACACAAATATCGTGCATCCTCTAACATCTTCCATTCTCGGGACATCCTCGAAACTATGTAAGATTTCTGACTAATAATATATACAACCATTTTTGCCTTGCCCAGATAATAAGAGATGGTACAATCATAATCCTTCAAGAGTTCCATTCATCTACGCTGTCGGTTGTGCAACTCTTTCTAGGAGAAAAGATATCTCAACTCTTATGATTTGTAAAAATCTCAAATTTTGTTTCATAAAGACAATATTTCCACTTATGTAACGCAAAAAAAATCGCAGTAAGTTCCAGGGCATGGATCGGATAGTTCTGTTCGCAAGGAGTTAACTTCCTCGAAGCATCACTGTAAATAACTAAATCATCATTCCCATTAGGTAACGCAAGAATAAGTACAGTGGTCAATCCTTCTTTAATTCCTCAAAATTGACTTGACATTTTTCATCCCACATATATGGTACATTCTTTTAAGTCCACTGAGTGAATGGTGTAACAATCTTGGAAAACCCCTCAATAAATCTTCGATAATACTCTGCTAAACCCAGAAAATTTCACAAATAACTGCTTCCCTCGGAGCCCAGACAAAACCATTCGCAAATATTGTTCATGTTCCTCTCGAGATTTAGAATAAACAAGGATATTACCGTTAAAGACAACCACAAAGGTATCAAGATAAGGTTTGAAAAACCGATTCATCATATCCATAAGAAGAACGGGAGCATTAGTTAACCCGAAAGGCATAACAAGAAACTCATAGTAACCATATCTACTACGAAAAGCAGTCTTAGGAATGTCTTCAGAATGAATTTGCAACTGATGATACCCACTCCTCAAACCAAGCTTCGAAAAGATAACAGACCCTTGAAGTTGATCAAATAAATCATCAATGTGAAGCAAAGGAGATATTTATTCTTTACAGTCATCTGATTCAACTTTCTATAGTCAATGCATAGTCCCAAGGACCATCTTTCTTCTTTACAAACAACACAGAAGCTCCCTACGGTGATACACTGGGTCGGATAAAACCACTATCAAGTAACTCTTGCAATTGGACTTTCAACTTTTTCAATTTAGATGGAGCCATTCTGTAAGGTACCTCAAATATCAGGGTAGTACCTGGAAGTAAATCAATACAGAACTCGATTTCTCTATTAGGAGGCATAGAATACTCAGTAGAGAACACATAAGGAAACTCTTTAAACAATATGCACATCCTCTATTTAAAGCAACCTTTTAGTAGTATCGAGAACACTGGCCAAGAATCCCACACAACTCGGTGTAACAATTTCCTAGCTTTCACATAAGAAATAATACGAATCCCCCTACCCAAAGGAGCAGCCTCAAAAATAAATTCAGGCACATCAGGAATAGAGAATGTGACAATCATTTTATAATAATCAACCGAAGCATGGTATTTACTTAACCATTCCATTCCCAAGATAATATCAAAATCTTGCAATGGCAAAACAACTAAATCAGCAAATAAAACATGCTACCAAATATACACATCACAACTACGCAACACATTATCAGCCAAACACTTCCCCATAGGGATTAACACCTCTAACACATAAGATAGAAACTCAGGAAACAAATGTAACCGAGATGCAAAAATGCATAGACACATATAATGCAATGAGCCGGGGTCTATAAGTGCACGTGCCCTCAAACTAGACATAAAAATTATACCTCCTATCACGGAAGAAAAATCTGAAGCCTGTTGTTGATTAATAGCAAAACACAACCCTACACCTTAGGCTTTCCCGAGGAATCCCTCTAAAAATGATCAAACTGACCACAATTCAAGCACTTTTCCTGTTTCTTCCTTTTGACAATAGTTACATATCCTTCTACTTTAATTTTCCGAAGTGTTACCTTGATTGTTGGCAATTGATTGCTCCTGAGGTTGTCCTTTGTTTTGTAATGATATTCCCTGACCTCCTCGATTGTCACCGTACTGTGGTTGAGGTCTTCCTTGCCTTCCCGCACCTGATAGTTCAACTTTCCTCTTATTTTCTTCTATATCATGTCCCTTGAACTTCTTTTAGAAAACTCTCCCAAGTATATGGTACATTAGTCTCATCCCAACAAGTTTTCAAAGCCTTCCACCAGTACTCAGTAGCTCCACTCAGTTTATAAGTAGCAAACTTGATTTGATCTTGATCAAAACATCTCAGAACATCCAATATTTCTCCATCGATTCAATCCACCTATCGACTTTAGCCACATCTAGTTCTCAATCATAGCCTATTGATTCCATCTTAAAGAACTGTTCTAACCCATATCTCGGAGGTACTTGATCTTCTCCTTATCTTTAATCATTGAAGGTTTTCATGGCTGCTTCAACATTCCATTGCCTTGAAGGCCCTGACTGATCTCTTTCTGTCCCAACCATTTTCAATAAGTACCTGCATAAGACTCTCAACGTTACTCACCCTATACACAACTACCCTCCTAGGTCACTTAGTCATTCTATACCATCTGGAACCTAGCTCTGATACCAACTGTCGCGCCCCAGACCCGTAGTCCTACTTGGCCCCATGCCCGGGACACGGTTGGAAGATGTCATAAAACACTTTTAGACAATTTTTTGAAATATACTTTCATAAAGTTTAACAAAATCCACACTCGAAGTTCAAAGACTTCCATTTAACTTTCAAACAAACTTTTTCACAAACGAAAGTACTTAGCCTGAAGGCTTACACACTCTTATACAAATGTACAATTACCACACTTTAACAAAATAAGTGATACACGGATAAAGTCTCGGGTACACTACCCCAAAGGTTATACATTTATATAATGTAACCTTTAAACTACACTTACTTTCCAAAATGGATTATCAACCCGACGTCCTCCCTTGTGAAGTGACCTATCCCCTGGACTCGCCTTTATCTAAAACAGTAAACAAATAAGGGGTGAGAATGAATCTCAGTAAGCTACTAAAATGCAACTACGTTACATGCTGAAATGATACTCGTAATTGAACAATGTCAATAAACATTCATTTAGCACATAACATGAGAGGCAAAGCCAACTCATCACACCACACATAAGGAAGAAATAAACACTCATAAGTGGATACTGAGCCAAGGTTCTCGAATCAAATATATAACCATCTGAGAGGTATCAACTGAGCAGCATCAAAGTGCTAAAGCCGGGATCCCGAAAACCAACCATAACCATAAGAACCAAAGTAAAAACGGGGGAAATATGACACAAAGTCATAACCCAAGGCTCACGCAAGGGAGCGATTCATCCCATCCAAGGCCAATCTGGACTGGGGAAAACAGAAAAGGCAACAGTGGAAAACCTTATAGTGAACTTGGCTCGTGTGCCACTATAATTCTCCCACTACCTGACTTAAGGTACCAATGGAAAACCTTATAGTGAACTTAACTTGTGCCACTATAATTCTCCCACTGCCTGACTCAACAACAAGTACCAGCTGGACTTTAAACACGAGCATAGTAATGAATACTTGCTTAAACAACAACCGGGGGCAATGATTTTAAAGTAGGGAACCAAGCCAAACACATCTACAAAAGAGGTTGTAGAAGCAGCAGCAGCGAAAATTATTTCAGAAATGAAAAAATGTTCGTGCAATCAAGAAATTCTTGAACAGCTGGTTAATACTAGAAACAAGGAGATTATCTCAAAGGATAATCAAGAAACTGAAAGATCTATAAGACCTTATCAGTATAGTTTTCCTAATAATTATGTAGGAAACGAAGAATTAGGGACAGGAAAAACCCCTAACAGCATGACTTGGCCACCTGGCTTTAAATCATGACGATGGATTGTGTTAGAGAATTCTACTGGAAAACTCTAAAACAAGAATCAATTTCTACTTCAAAGGAAGCAGAAAAATTTGAGCAAGCTTTGATTCTTCTAGATTTAGAAGAAGCAGAAGCTGAAAATTCACTTATTGAAAATCCAAACATCCGAAAAATGTTTGAGAAAAATCAATACTTGAATATTATTGAAGAATCAGAAAATGAATCTTCTCAAGACAGTTCTTCTGAAGAAGAAATCGCCGAAAATTTTAGAATGAACAATGAAGATGTTCCTAAAAAAGAGAAGGCTGAAACTTCAGAAGCAGCAGAACAAAGAGGTCGAAAGAGAAAAGGAGATTTTTATCCTGGCACAAGCGAGTTTAAAATTAATCCTGGACCCTTTGGATCCAATGTTTTATATCTCGATTGTATTACAATCAAAGCAGATAGAAAACAATTAATAGAAGTCTGGGCCAAAGAAATCAGTTTGATCATTCAAACTGAACCAGATAAATATGAAGATCAAGCATCAACACTACTGTTGCTAGATCATAAGACTGCAGGAATTGCGAACAAGGTACTAAAAGAAACTACCTGGGTTCCAACTCTCAGTCCAATCACAACCTTTAATAATGTATTAAACACGTTTTATACATTATTTCTGGGAATTGATTTTGTTGGCTCTAGAACCAGTGAAGAAAACAAAATCAAAGAAAAAGCAAAAGATAGCCTAATAAAAATGCAGATATGTGACATATGCCAGTTAGAACAATTCTACTGCGAATATGAGAAACACATGTACGCTACAGGTAATCAACAAGGGTATCCTACTTATGTAGAAAATTACATAAGAAAAATACCATTAGTAGGAGAAAAAGCTGTTGAAAGATTTTTTAAAGAATCAAACGAGCTCACTCGTTACAGCTTAGCCTTCGCTCAAAATCTGGTAAAAGAAGAAATTACAAAGGTTTGTGATTTCACCAAAAAACAAAAGCAATTAAAAAGTTTCAGTAAAAAATGCTGTAACAAAATCGCTGAACCAAGCCTTATTTTTGGTTGTACACCTCAGTACATAACTAAAAATAAGAAGATGTTTAAAAAGAAAACTTCTAAATATAAGTTTAAAAGAAAATCAAGATCTTTTAAACTTGGAAAATTCTTTAGGAAAAAGTATTCTAATAAACAAAAATTCTGTCCTAAAGGAAAAAAGAATTGTAGATGCTGGGTCTGCAATGAAGAAGAACACTATGCAAATGAGTGCCCTAATAGAAAACAGAATTATGACAAAGTCAAAATTCTTGAAGAAATCATTCTACTCGGATTTGAACCGGTAGAAGAAGAATATGAGGGATATCAAAATATCCTCATATATGAAATTGATCCAGGAGAAGAAACGACTTCTGAATCTGATAATGAATCGTCTGATTATGAATGATCATTATCAAGAAGAATTAGTAATACCAAACATTACTAATCCATCATCAATTTATATCCAAGGAACCTTTAAGTTTGAGGGATATAAAAAGATCAAGTTACATTGTTATGTAGATACAGGTGCAAGCCTATGCATAGCAAGTAAATACGTTATTCCCCCAGAACATTGGGTGAATGCTGAAAGACCTTTAACGGTCAAAATTGCTAATGGAACTTCCATTACAATAACAAAGGTATGTAAGAATCTTGAGGTATTGTTTTCTGACACAATATTTCATATTCCTACAGTGTACCAACAAGAAGCCGGATTGGACTTCCTCATAGGTAATAACTTCTGTTTAACCTATAGTGAACCGTTTCCAATACTCGAATGTTCCGCAACAACTCTCTAGGTACTCTAGGATATCACCTAAGACTTAGACCAAAATTGAACTCTAAATCACTTGGATTGAAACAACTCAAACTTTTTAGCAGCCCTGGGCGGTCGCCTACACCAGACTGTGCGGCCGCCCAAAATGCCCTGCTCCAAGACAAAAACCTTCCAGATAAGTGTGCGGCCGCACGCCCGATTTGGGCGGCCGCCCAACACACCTCGCAGGCCAAAACCAAAATAACTTATAGTCTTTTTGTTTCACCGTCCCGAAAGTACAACACTTACCACAGTTAACGTTTATAACTTCATTAAAGCTACAAATTCAGTCTCAAAACAATTCTAACACCTCTTTGAACCCAACCAAACCAAACATAACAAATACTAACTTTATCCCAAAATTACAAGTATCACAAATAAATTCTTTTCACAATAATTTCACCATATATAACATATACAACATATATATGACCATTTTAACATTTAAGGGGAATTAGTAACTTACCTATTTTGGGAAAAAGTATCGCAGAAATAATATTTGATCGGGTAGAAATGACCTACTCAACGCCCTGGTCATTTTTATATAATTAGTTTTTAAAATGGAGTAGTAAATAAAATGATAAAAATTATCAAAGTTAAGAACCCTACCTTTTCTTCTTGAACCAGAGAGAGTAATGAAAATAGAAAAGTTGAAATGTGTAGTGTGTGTGTGTGAAATGACGCAAAGAAGGAGAGAGATGGGAGGATTAGCATGAATTGATTTTTATAATTTTCACTTAGGCCCCTCCTAGTTCCATTTTAAACAACTAAACCCTTGTACTTTAAATTCCATTAAGGACCCTATATTTTCAACTACTTCAATTAACTCCCTTAACCATTATTACTACTAACTAAGTAAATAACACAATTAATCAAACAATATGTGCAGGTCATAAAATATGATGCAACACATAAAATTCACACATAAATTCAAATTAAAATCCCCAAAAATATAAAATAAATAGGGACGTGTTTTGGGGTCGTTACAACCGTACTTCAATCCGTACCGCTACCGGTGAAATTCCATACGCCCTAGCCTATGGGATGGAAGCAGTGCTACCAATCGAATTAGAAGTACCATCACTAAGGGTTCTCCTGGAAAACCAAGTGAATGAAGTCGCATGGTTAGACAGCCGTTATGAACAACTAGCTCTGCTAGATGAACGACGACTCCGAGCCGCCGAGCATATCCAATCGTATCAACGGAGAATGGCCCGAGCATTCAATAAGAAAGTCAAGTCCAGAAACATCAAAGAAGGGGACCTTTTCCTACGTGAATATCGTCCTAAACCATTCAATCCTATGGGAAAGTGGGGACTAAGATGGATAGGCCCCTATATAGTCAAGAAAGTATTCTCCGGAGGAGCGGTACAACTTGCAGACCTAGATGGAGATCAACTGCCGAAGCCCGTCAACATGGACAAGCTGAAGAAGTACTACTCATAGCTCCGTCCCCTATTTCCAAAAAAAAAAAAAAGGCTCGCTAGGTTGAAAACCCGCAAGGGCGGCATAGGCAAAAATTAGAGCAGAGAGCACGAGAAAAGAAGCCCGCTAGATTGAAAACCTGAAAGGGTGGTCTAGGCAAAAATCAGGGTGTGCAAAAAAAAAAAAAAAAAAAAGGGGGAGGGGACAGTCTCGTACGAGACACCTATGTCTCGTGCGAGACATGTCAGTCAGCAGACATATTTTTCTCTTTCTTAAACAAGAACTACGATTACCTGAGCTCCTTATTTAATTGATGTAAAAGGAGAACGTAGGCAGCCTTCTAGTCCGGTCTATTCAGTAAATAAAATCAAAATCTTGTCTTCTTATTAATTGAATGCATTTCAAGAATACAATAATAAAATTTCTAACATGAATACCAACTTGCAAAAGAAAATAAATAAAATACTAAAAATCTAAACATTGGTCTATCTACGGCAATCTCTCGATACTCCCAAGGACCTATTTCTTCCTTAACTTAGTAGGGGCTTGACCGCGATCCGGCTTGTCATTCCTCTTCCTCTTGAACCAAGGTATCTCGAAACCGGGAGGAACATCAAGTCGACTGAACACCGAGGGAGTCAGTCTCGCAAACACATGAGGCCTATCCAGAGCTTGGAATTTGCCGGGAAGTCCGTTTGCTCCCTTCTCGTAAAAGTCACTATCCATAAAGTCTTGAGTGGCATCTGCTCTGACATTAGAAGGATCCTCCTTAGCTTCCTTCTTCCTCAAACTCAAGCTAGGATCGAATTGGTCCCCCAACAGAGAGCAGCGGATCTCATCAATACCCTCGACACTAGGACGGAGTTCTGAGAGAAACCAATTCAAGTATTTATCCGATAAATAGATGCTCCCTCCATCATGACAAAGATTGGTCCAACGATCCATAGTGGTGCCTTTCCCCCAAGCGTGAGCCAAGCTCGTAGAGAACTCTGAGTCCATGAAAGAAATGTCTCGAGGCCGTCCCCCTGACAAAAAAGTGTCCTGTTGTTGACCGAATTGTCGCATTACCCTCCGGGCAAAATAGAAAGAGGAGTCCCTCAAACCCAGAAGGACGACCCTGTCGTACCCAAGGGTATTAGCTATGAACCTCCTTACCTTCCAAAAGGATGGGCACCAAACAATATCAGTGGTCTCCGCATTAGCAAAAAGATGAGCCCACTCCTCAATGCTGAGACCCTTCACTAACAGTCTCCACCTATGGAAAGTATAAGGAGAATACTCGACCGGAGAGTCCAACAATTTGAAATGTTCTCTAAGCCAAATAGTCAACAATAATGGACTTCCCCGAGTCATATAGCCGGTTCGGTTTAGCTCATCAAGACCATGAAGGGTCTCCCCCAAGATAAGAGGAATTATGTTGAAGGCCCATCCTCTAGCTTGCAGAACGATGTCCACAAGCTCGGTGTCCGCCATGCCACACTTGCTCATGAAAAGTACGCTTCGAAATAAGCATAATGCCAAGAGGCAGCACTGGGAATCTACACCGTGACCATGAGTCACCCGACCTTTAAATCTCCTAGGAAAAGCGTGGAGATCGACATAGCGGTTATGAATGTAACTATGCGCCTCAGGAAGGTCAATACTCAATAAGCCCCTAAGAGACTCCGCTGGTACCTTGTCACAATTAGGAACCGCAATCACCCCAGTCAACGGCATATCCAAGATAGCCGTCATCTCCTCTACGGTAGGGACCATCTCATTAAGTGAAAAGTTGAAGAGGTGAGTTGATGGTTCCCAGAAGTGTGCAACTCCCTTTAAGAGGTCCCATTCTGGCTTTAGATTCTTCAAGGTGAAAAGAATCTTAAACCCGAACATCTCCACAAATCTCTCTTGGTGAGGTTTATTGAATGAGCGAAAGAACGTTGCCAAATCGCCCTTGTAGCGTTCCACTAAACTCGAGTCGAAGGAGAACTCGTCAACAATTATCGATGAAGGGACGGACTTACTTATGGCCATTGGGAGCAAAAGGTTGAGAATTCTACTCCAAAAGAAAGGTTCCCGGAACTGATTCAAGGCTACATGGTATTCTAGGACGGACTAGAGGTGCTTATACACAAGTTTGGACACCAAATCCTCGAGGAAAAAGGAGAAACAGCCGCAGATTCAGAGGATGGCACGTACGAGACATCGATGTCTCGTACGAGGCATCTCCCAGTTCAGAACAACAGAAACTCTGCTCAAATCCCTGATTGCCCGACAAGTCAAAACATGTCTCAATCACCTCAGAAATCCACCCAAAACAGTTCATACATCACATATAGATGGCCCGACGCGAATATATCTCATAAAATTACCCCTCGGTTGACCAAACGGATATGAGTCAATACATTTACACAGTCAGAAATAAAACTAAAATTAACTAATGTATGTGCTAGAGTTAGGAAATAACTGCTGCATAGGTACAATCCAAAGAAAGGAAAAATTGTCTTCGCCTACGCCGAGGCAATAAATACATCATCAACAAAAGGGGAGAATAGGGGATCCTATCTAGGATGTGTCGCCACTGCCACACTATCATCCGTCGGTCCGAGGCCTCTTCCCGCAAGAAGCTAGCTCCGCCGTCTGCTGAGCCAACCGTCCAAGCAACCCCGCTGTCTCTCTCTTCATCCTCTTGGCATAGGCCATGAACTGGGCAAGCCGTCCCGCGACCTCTCTATACTCGGCAATAGGCACCTGTTGAATAGAGATATCAAAATCTTCAGATAAATGATAAACAAGAAGATGAAATGGTAGAATGACAGAAATGACGGAAGAAGGGTCATAAATCATACCATGGTCGCATCAGCAGGGGGCACGAGTTCCTCAGGAATGTCATAATGCACGGGAAGATCCTCGGTGCTCTCTACTCCCTCAGCCACGCTGTAGGTAAAGGAAGCTGGTCTAAGCTGTGGATGGAAAGGGACGTGGACTACTCCCTGGGCTTGAGCCTGATCACCCTCTATAATCAACCGGGGCATGAGACGAGCAAGGAAGTCCTGGTAATCAGCCTCAAAGGACATGTGGTCAAAAGCATCCTGACCAATAATGAGGTCCCCTCTCTCCTCCTCCGCGATGGCATAAGAATTAAGCATATGAGCCGGAGGGTCCAAAGGGACGATGACGTCGAGTCTGGCACCACCCTGCTGGTGAGAGACTCTCTCTCCTAAGTAGAAGCATCCCCCGATGAGGCCAATCATCAACAGCCTCATACCGGCAAACCCATGAACATGATCGATACACAGACTCCGCCAAGGAAAGAAGGCAACAGCAGACTCAGGGACGGCCTCCCATCTGTCAAAATACAGCCTCATACGCTCCACCGTCATGTCATCCCCCTCGGCTGCTCATCACGGATATCCCTGTTATCCCGGCACCATCTCAGAGTATCTAGGAACATGACAGTGTTGTCTCGAAGGTTGAAAGTAAAGAGACCAAACATGGCGTATCCCCAGGCCTGCAAAATGGGAGAAACATAAAAGATGTCAATACACAATACCTGAGATGAAAATGCTATCAAAATAAACTAGGGCTGAAACAAAGGAGGAATACAGAAGAATATGAGTATTGTACCTCCCAGGCATGACTGTAGCCGCCTAAGCCAGTGTTCGTCCTATCACGCGAACTCTCATCCATGGCCACGTAGCAGTGGGCCAAGCCAGTAGAACCCCAACTAGAATCAGTAACGTGCTGTATATCCCTCAGGCAGCTCAGCAGAGTAAAAAGGGCAGTCGACGCATGATTGGCAAATAGCGTCTCAGAAAAGGCCCACCACAGAAAGCCACGAACAGCTGCAATGCGAGTACCGGTGAGATGCATCTGATCAGCATTAATGGTGACATAAGTATCCACACTCTCCCTCAAGGCCTTAAGAGGGACACCCTTGCCTAGGGTACGCAAAAAGAATCCCAGAAAATGTATCATATCGTCCCTGCTAGGAGTAAAGTCCGCATCCACCTCAAGTGGCTCACCGACGATGGCAAGCCCAGTAATGGCATGGAAGTCAGTAGGGGTCATAGTAACCTCCCCCCACCGCATATGCATGGTATAAGTACTATCCCACCAGCGCTCCCGGATGGCCTAGAGCAAGTGCACATTCCTTCTCTCACCGACAAGGCCGTCAAAGAAGGGTTTCAATCCGAGATTCTCGATCTCTTCCTTCATCCCGCCATTGAGAGTTGCCCACGTCTCAGCGACCGCTCGTACGCTGCCTCTACAGTTATTGATCACCCTGAATGACTGCAAACAACAGGGATAAAAGAGACAAATGTCAGAAAAACGGTAAAATCCTCATTCAAGCATTTTACCCGAAAAGTCGCAGAATTGCCTAGAACGACAGTCGAAATCATGTACTACCATACTACAATGATTTTCAGCATCAACAAGGGTGAAATTCTATCAAAAGATCAGCCATGCACGATAAACCCTAGCAGCAATAATTCTAGGCGAAAAATTGGCGAAAGTCGAATTGCTAGAACACTAAATTGAGACATGCAAAAACGAAATTGACATGGAAACTAAATCAGAGGAAGAGATCCTTACCCGCCTAGTCCGAACAGCGTGAAAAACGTGGTCCTCCGGGAACGGACACAACTCATCCGTCGCCCACACTTTACCCTTCATATGCCTACCAAAGAGGTGCTCTTTGTGGGAATGATGCACACCGGCCATTTGAAAGGGTTGGGAATCACTAGAACTTGGTGAAAACAAAGATTTTTGAGTGAGAAAATCGCCTAGGGTCGAAATCTCCCAAGAATGAAATAGGAAAAGTGATTTGAAAATCACTTTCAGCGCCTGATATGCCTCTGTTCTGCGCAAAAACAGATAATTCTCGTACGAGACATCGTTCCCTTGTACGAGGTATCCCCAGAAAAGTCTCAGAAAACCATGTTTTCTTGGAAATTCCAGAAAAGCCATGCTTTTAACAGAAAGGTCAGAAAAAGCCCTGCTTTAGACCAAAAGGTCAAATCTGAACCCGGTTCAAGATGGAACATTGAGTCGTCAACAAATGGATATTTTCAGAATTGGAACAAGCAAAGTTGTTTCTCAGTACGAATTTATCCTCACCGCGCATCCAAGATCATGGGTGAGCAACGAAATCTGCATCAGCAAACTTTAAATCCCACGACTGTCATCAAGACGTATGTTAATGGCACAGGATTTACAACTGGGTATCCCACAACTGTTAATAAGACGTAAGTTAATAACACAGGATCCCACCATTTAGAATCCCATAATTGCCATCGAGACGTATGTTAATGGCATAGGATTCACTTTTTCGGCGAATAAGGCATCCTCGTTGGAAGGAGAAGCAAGGATCCAAGTAATTGGCGTCTCCAAACCCAGAGTCCGATAATTGTTATTAAGACGTATGTTAATAACATAAGATTCACATTTTCCAACGAATAAGGCAACCTCGTTGGAAGGAGAAGCAAGTTCCGGGTAACTGGCGTCTCCAAAATCGAAGATGGTTCGTTATCAACAACGGGGCATGTTCAGAATTGGAGCCAAAGAGATTGGTTCCTCAGTATGGATTGCAACTGGAGACGGTTCATCATCAGCAAAAGGGAGTATATTCAGAATTGGATCAAGGCCATTGATTCCTCAGTATGGGTACTCTCTAAACTCTAAACTTTACTTATCGCAAGTATTGTTTTCAAAAATGATTTTCAAAATACCTTAAACCTCAGTTTTTGCGTATTTTTAGACTCGAACTACGTTTGGTCTGATTTCCTTCCGAGGAATACATAGGCAGCTTTTTAGCATGACCATACCCCTAGTTCAAAATGGCGTCTTTTCTATCGACGACAGTACTTCATCCATAAGTATCATTGCCGAGGGGCTCTGTAGACACCCCATTTTGGACGTTCATTTATAATCACACTACTTCTGTGTCTCGCCTTTGATTTGGTTTGAAACTCGTTAAGTTGGACATGTTTTATTAAGTTTCTGACTGACTCTGTTAGTCAGGGGCCAAAATGAACATTAAAACTGCTGCAGAGGGCAAAAATGTGATTCCAGCACATGGATGTCTCGTACGAGACATCGATGTCTCGTACGAGGTATTCCCCCTTGACAGTCAGGTTTTGGTCAGTTTCCTTGTTGATCTTAACCCCTTTTCTTGGCAAACACTCATGCAATTCGGGGAAAATCCCATGGACGATCTTAGAGTCCAAATATACCTATGTGGGAATCAAGTCTTGGATTCCCACCTCAACTTACCTTCTTGGCCAAAACCCTAGGTCTAAAACCCCTATAAATATAGTTGTTCTTGGCTAGAATGACTAATGGTGAATTAACGGCCAACTCCAGACCCCAAATCTGATCAAAGAAGCTCTCATAATCAGCCCCTCTCTGGTACCCACGAAATTTGGAAGATCAAGGCCTTTAGTCAAGGCCATCCATAGGATTCTTGAAGAAAACGCTTAGGTAAAATCTTTGCTTTCTATCTTCTCATCTCCTTCTTTGCTTTGAAGTAGTGTGATTCCATTAAAGGATCAGCCTAGAGCCTCTCCAATCCATGGAGATGGTCTCGAAGCACATGATCCAACATCCCAAATAAATAAGCAATTATTTATTTGTTTGTTCTTTTTCTTTTGGTACATGAATGCATAATTTCGAAACAATGATGATGATTTCTTAGCAAGACCAATCCTAGATTGGGTGAATTGGGTGCTCCTTGACCTTCCCAATTCATAAATTAACCCCCGAATCCAGACATCTCGGTCCGTATTCCGACAACAACATGGTGGCGACTCTCAAATCACAAAAAGGTAAATCGAAGGACGAAAACGTTCCTCGAAGGAAAACCTCGCGCGCAAACAGGTCTTTACAAGTCAAGGAAGAGATAAAGAAGCTTCTCAGTGTGGGCTTCATCAAGGTTATTGAATACCCGACATGGCTAGCCAACGTAGTGACAGTCAGAAAGGATAACGGCAAGGTTTGTGTATGTGTGGACTTCCAGGATTTGAACAAAGCTTCTCCAAAGGATGACTTTCTATTACCCAACATCGACATGCTAGTCGACTCCACTGCTGCCTACGAGGTCCGCTCATTCATGGATGGGTTTGCTGGGTACAATCAGATTCTCATGGCTGAAGAGGATCAACACAAGACTGCTTTCACAACACCATGGGTGTCACGCCCCGGAAAATACTAAAATCCATAAACATAAAATTTACATAATATACATCTCCAAAATGCAAAATACCGAACCGGGCGCGTGAATTCAACTATAAAACCAAAACCATCACACAACACCTCAACGAGATTATAACTCGGAGACTAATACAACGCGGAAGCAAGAACACTTATAATAATATAATACCCAAAAGATAATAATAGTACCATAACACTAAACGACCACAAATCCCACTACAATGATACATAAGAATTCCGAATATCAACTACCCCAAAGAAGGTCAACCTGCTCAGAAGATTTCCCGCTACAACGGACCTCATAACGCTACCACTTGCTTCCCTAGGGGGGGTTAAGGAAAAACAAGGATAAAAGAAACGGGGTGAGATAAAATCTCAGTAAGTTACTAATGCAGCTACATGGCATAATATTATGCAAATCAACGATATAACTGAACAAGTAAATCACATAACAACAAATGAGAAAGCTCCCTATCGCCAACTGTCCCATACCAGTTGGAAATAACGACTAACTCATCATGCAGCACATAAGACTGAAATAAACACGTTACAAAGGATACTGAGCCAAGGTTTCACCAAACGGATATAACAAAGAAGCCTTTGTGCAGAACTAACCCATCAACCAATCAATCAATCTTCGTAGTAGCACAAACGGCTGAAGATATAACCCGGTCAGAACCAACCAATAAATCCATCAACCATAGCAGCATAACAGCTGAAGAGAACCTCGGACAGAACCGACTAATCAATCAATCAACCAATATTCGTAGTAGCGTAAACAGCTGAAGATCACAACCCCGGTACCGGAACCATAACAATGTAACATGTCACAAAGGACAGGGGAGATGACACAAAGTCAAAACCCAAAAAGTTAGCTAGACTACTTCCGAAGGAAGCTAGCTCATCCCAACCAAGGCCAATCTGGAAGAGGAAAGAAGGACCAATGGGCGATGCTATACTGGACTTGGCTCGTGCCATTATAACATTATCCATTGCCTGACTCCAACACAAGTACCAGCTGGACTTTAAACAAGCACATAGTAATAAATACTCGCTTGAAACAACAACGGGGCAATGATTCCAAAGTAGGGAACCAAGCCAAGCTCATCACAAAAGATGCAAACAGTTACTCATGAAGAGATCAACAATAACGAGCTCAAGAAGTTTCTCATAAAAGAGTCCAACAACGATAAACGAGATTGCTCATAGAGAACCCAACAACATTGGCCATAAAAACATGATGATTCCATGATAAGGGACCATACCAAACGCATCCTAAAGATGATACTCACAAGTTACTCATAAAGGGCACAACCCAAATGGTCGCTCACAAAAGGTACAATGACTATTACTAAAATTTCCTTAAACGTTTACTCATGAAGATGTACTAGGACTATGAACTCAACCATCTCATCACACCTAGAATTCCAAATTGGAAATCCGAATGAATACACCTTAAGGTTAATCAAACCGTAGGTACCCAATTGCCAATTCACGCTTTACATCCGTTCATAACGAACCAATTCTAAACACCCCAAACGAATCCAAAAGGTTACACTTATTAGAACATGATCACAACCGGACTAAACCTTACACTTTGGTGTTCAATAACAACCCTCTAGGTACTATAGGACATCGCCTAAAACCTAGACCAAGTCTTACCTGAAAATAAATTCGATTGGAACAATCATGAACACATTACAAGATGCCCAAACATTCTCAACAATACTTAGACCAATTCTACAACACAATTGTTCACAATGGAATCATTTCAAACACTAGAGTGTTCCACTATGCTCATACAAGTTAAATAGAATAGTACTCAAAACCTAGACTAAGAATGCAACCTAGTCTTAAACAATCAAAAGGAAGATTTCCAGGCACAGGGGGCGGGCGGGCGCTCACTAATGGTCAGGCGGGCGCTCAATTAGGCAGAAGGTTGGTCGGAGGAATTTGGCCAGGTGGGCGGGCGCCTGGCTCAATCCGGGCGGGCGCCCGGTCGGCGATCTGGGTAAAAAGAAACTGGGTTCTTCACATCTTCTTACTAATCCACAAATTTCTCAAAATCAATCCTTCTAACAAGCCTAACAATGAACCCAAACAACTCATAAACTCATAAGGGACCTAAATAATAACATCTATCAACCCAAACTAAGATTTAATCCCAACATTCATATTATCACAAATTTAACCAAAATCTAAATAAATTCCAAACTCAATCAAAACATCATATATATCACTAAAGCATCATTCAAACAAGTGATGAACATTTTAGCATAAAATGGGGGAAAAGTAACTTACTTGGAATTTATCAAAGATGACGGAATTCGACTTTTCTTAGCTCTTTACGATCCTAGCGATGATCTAAGCATTTTTCATAAAATGAGCATTAAGAAATAATGGGAGGAAGATGGTCAAAATGAAGAGAGAAGGAGGGAGAATTCTTACCTTTTCTTTACCCAACAATGGAGGAGAGAGAGAGGGAAATGAAAATGTGAGGTGAGGGAGGAGGGAGGAGGAAGGAGTAGGATGAAGAAATAAAATGTTTCACCTAGGCCCCCTCTAGACCCAACTAGAACACATAAACCCATACTCCCCACTAACAACTAAGACCCAATAACTCTACACTAGCACAAATGATCAATTAAAATGCTAGGCATAAAATATTATGAAACACTAAAATGCACACATAAATAATTAATTAAATAAATAAACAAATATTTTTACTAAGAAAATAGATACGGGTTTTCGGGTCGTTACAACCTACCCTCCTTAAAAAGAATTCGCCCGCGAATTCACTTATCAAAAATCATCACGCGCAATCACAACGAGACTACAAAATATCGATTCTCATATAGCACTCATAACCCCAAATCAAGTACCTGATAAATATTTCAGACATCGATTCCATGACTCAAATAAGCCAACACACAATGAACACATACTTCTCACACGTATCTTCTGATTAAACATCCTAGAATTAACTTCCTCTTTCATCCGGAATTTCAAATTCTCTAGACTATCACTCGTTCACCCATTCTGAGACATAGCTGATTTGATCCTAATTAGCATTACGCTCACCACCAACCCTTAAATAAACAACATCCATAAGTATTACTTTTCCGGTTCATCCGTACGCATTGACGATCTAAACATCATCCCAAGTAATCACACTACTACCCGAACAACTATGAGAAGGAATAGGGCTAACTATTATTGTCACCCAATGACTCAATGATATACTCAAAATTTTACCGTCATCAACTATCCGATTAAATGAGATTCCACTACCACACTCACTTCCTCATGAGATAAAACATAATACAGTCAAAATATTTGTATTTCTCAACCCACTTGTATTAACTCACATTTATCTTGTCGAAGAACATATGATTATCCAACATTGATAACCTATTAACATCATTTCTAAACTTGGTCCCATAAAAACAACTATATCTTGCTAAGGCGATATCAATAAAACCACAATCCATCCCTAGTCATAAATAGCTCTATTTATTAACCCGAATTTTCCAATTACCCACTTTAACCCATCATATAGTAAACTTAAATAATGCTTACAATATAGTAATCTCTCGTACCGAACCTTATTCAATCGCTATCTTCACTCCTAACTAAAATCCATACCCAAGGTCAAAATTGAAGAATCCAAATTTCTCTTAAACATAATTCTCGAGATACTACAAACTTGTCTTATTCACAACCCCAATTATACTGTAAAGATACTTCCATTAGATAATCGCATACTTAATATTACTTCCAAGAAACTCAAAACATTAAACCATCTCGAGCTTACTCAACTTCTTAAACTATGAAAAGCTAAAGAAATTTCCATCCTCCAAATGTTCACCTAAGTGACTATGTCTCCAAGGATTACCATTATAGCAGTAACTGGAACGATCCAAAATTTTCGCAATCTTTATCTTCATAAATATCAATATATCACAACTTACAACTCTAAAAGCTATTACAAAAGATCACTAATAATCCGAAATATTAAATAAACTGTTCCGTCCCAATTCTTTGATCTTGAACTTCGATCAATGGTTAGCCCAAATTAGTCTTTCACGTATACATTTATTAACCCAATGTTACTTAAGCTCAACAGTATTACCAACATAATAATCCAATTAGTTAGCCACATTTCCACTGACCCAGCACAAAATCATAATTTCCTTTAATATGTCCAAGTATCTATACCCAACTTCCTTTACAAATCTTTAATCCAAACGAGAACGCCACAAAGAAAAGATTCAGAACCGAGTGACAACTGTTCACTAAAATCCAAAAATGCCTTTAATATTGTTCGAGGAATTCTCACCTTCTCAAAATATGTTTAGTCCTTTAACTTAACGCGCTTACCATCATTAATGATTATAACTCCCACAATATACTCATAACTCATATTGCTTTAACTCAACTCCAGTCATGTACTAAAATGATTCCAAAAAGTATCATAACTCAACTTCTTAATATCACTCCTAATAAACTATAAATTTCCTCATACTAAACAATTCCGATGCACTCACGTAGATGTACTAAAAGTAAAGAAAAATCTCATATCAAGAAATTTTCAGGTTGAATCTTTAACTCTTTTAACCCAACCAATACTATATGTTCACTGATTCACCTATCAGTATTATAGCCCATCTTAACTCATCAAATAACCCAAGTTCCCTATCGGTAAAGCGACATATGGCACCCAGTATAATTTATACTCAAGACTTCAACATTAGTATTGCCAACTGAATAAGCTAATCCCCAGCACAACCTTATAATAAAGATTTTCTGATTTTCAATATAGAACCTGAACACTATATATATATATATATACTTAGTATGCTCCTAAAAAAGTCAAAAACACTAATATAGAATTATTCACCACATGTCGATGGCACCCAAGAAATTCGAGACACATTGAAAGCTGGGCCATACTACTTAACTCGTCAATATCCTGTATGGTGACATAACCAACTCACCTTACCTCAATCAGTAGCAATCACGAAATTTCGTACTCGAGAATACACCTCAACATAAATCACTTAATGAGAACACACATACGAATATATCACAAGACATTTCCACTTTACGAAATAGGTACGTCCAAGCCTTCAAAACTCGTACTCTCGACTCCCAAGCCAACTAACCCCAATGGAACCAACACTATTGACACCAATCCTATACTTGATATACCACAAGAGAAGAAACACTCAACGTCGATATCACGACTCATAACTCAACCACTTCTACCTTAACCTCATCTTCAAGAAAACTTAGTTTTCTAAACTGCCCAAAATTATAATACCCAAGTATTAAAACCTATTCAATATCAGAGTTCTTATTCTCTTTCAAGATCTAAAACCATTGCTCTGATACCATCTGTCACGCCCCGGAAAATACTAAAATCCATAAACATAAAATTTACATAATATACATCTCCAAAATGCAAAATACCGAACCGGGCGCGTGAATTCAACTATAAAACCAAAACCATCACACAACACCTCAACGAGATTATAACTCGGAGACTAATACAACGCGGAAGCAAGAACACTTATAATAATATAATACCCAAAAGATAATAATAGTAACATAACACTAAACGACCACAAATCCCACTACAATGATACATAAGAATTCCGAATATCAACTACCCCAAAGAAGGTCAACCTGCTCAGAAGATTTCCCGCTACAACGGACCTCATAACGCTACCACTTGCTTCCCTGGGGGGGGGGTTAAGGAAAAACAAGGATAAAAGAATCGGGGTGAGATAAAATCTCAGTAAGTTACTAATGCAGCTACATGGCATAATATCATGCAAATCAACGATATAACTGAACAAGTAAATCACATAACAACAAATGAGAAAGCTCCATATCGCCAACTGTCCCATACCAGTTGGAAATAACGATTAACTCATCATGCAGCACATAAGACTGAAATAAACACGTTACAAAGGTTACTGAGCCAAGGTTTCACCAAACGGATATAACAAAGAAGCCTCTGTGCAGAACCAACCCATCAACCAATCAATCAATCTTCGTAGTAGCACAAACGGATGAAGATAGAACCCGGTCAGAACCAACCAATCAATCCATCAACCATAGCGGCATAACAGCTGAAGAGAACCTCGAACAGAAACGACTAATCAATCAATCAACCAATCTTCGTAGTAGCATAAACAGCTGAAGATCACAACCCCGGTACCGGAACCATAACAATGTAACATGTCACAAAGGACAGGGGAGATGACACAAAGTCAAAACCCAAAAAGTTAGCTAGACTACTTCCGAAGGAAGCTAGCTCATCCCAACCAAGGCCAATCTGGAAGAGGAAAGAAGGACCAATGGGCGATGCTATACTGGACTTGGCTCGTGCCATTATAACATTATCCATTGCCTGACTCCAACACAAGTACCAGCTGGACTTTAAACAAGCACATAGTAATAAATACTCGCTTGAAACAACAACGGGGCAATGATTCCAAAGTAGGGAACCAAGCCAAGCTCATCACAAAAGATGCAAACAGTTACTCATGAAGAGATCAACAATAACGAGTTCAAGAAGTTTCTCATAAAAGAGTCCAACAACGATAAACGAGATTGCTCATAGAGAACCCAACAACATTAGCCATAAAAACATGATGATTCCATGATAAGGGACCATACCAAACGCATCCTAAAGATGATACTCACAAGTTACTCATAAAGAGCACAACCCAAATGGTCGCTCACAAAAGGTACAATGACTATTACTAAAATTTCCCTAAACGTTTACTCATGAAGATGTACTAGGACTATGAACTCAACCATCTCATCACACCTAGAATTCCAAATAGGAAATCCGAATGAATACACCTTAAGGTTAATCAAACCGTAGGTACCCAATTGCCAATTCACGCTTTACATCCGTTCATAACGAACCAATTCTAAACACCCCAAACAAATCATAAAGGTTACACTTATTAGAACATGATCACAACCGGACTAAACCTTACACTTTGGTGTTCAATAACAACCCTCTAGGTACTATAGGACATCGCCTAAAACCTAGACCAAGTCTTACCCAAAAATAAATTCGATTGGAACAATCATGAACACATTACAAGATGCCCAAACATTCTCAACAATACTTAGACCAATTTCGCAACACAATTGTTCACAATGGAACCATTTCAAACACTAGAGTGTTCCACTATGCTCATACAAGTTAAATAGAATAGTACTCAAAACCTAGACTAAGAATGCAACCTAGTCTTAAACAATCAAAAGGAAGATTTACAGGCACAGGGGGCGGGCGGGCGCTCACTAATGGTCAGGCGGGCGCTCAATTAGGCAGAAGGTTGGTCGGAGGAATTTGGCCAGGTGGGCGGGCGCCTGGCTCAATCCGGGCGGGCGCCCGGTCGGCGATCTGGGTAAAATGAAACTGGGTTCTTCACATCTTCTTACCAATCCACAAATTTCTCAAAATCAATCCTTCTAACAAGCCTAACAATGAACCCAAACAACTTATAAACTCATAAGGGACCTAAATAATAACATCTATCAACCCAAACTAAGATTTAATCCCAACATTCATATTATCACAAATTTAACCAAAATCCAAATAAATTCCAAACTCAACCAAAACATCATATATATCACTAAAGCATCATTCAAACAAGTGATGAACATTTTAGCATAAAAATGGGGGAAAAGTAACTTACTTGGAATTTATCAAAGATGACGGAATTCGACTTTTCTTAGCTCTTTACGATCCTAGCGACGATCTAAGCATTTTTCATAAAATGAGCATTAAGAAATAATGGGAGGAAGATGGTCAAAATGAAGAGAGAAGGACGAGAATTCTTACCTTTTCTTTACCCAACAATGGAGGAGAGAGAGAGGGAAATGAAAATGTGAGGTGAGGGAGGAGGGAGGAGGAAGGAGTAGGATGAAGAAATAAAATGTTTCACCTAAGCCCCCTCTAGACCCAACTAGAACACATAAACCCATACTCCCCACTAACAACTAAGACCCAATAACTCTACACTAGCACAAATGATCAATTAAAATGCTAGGCATAAAATATTATGAAACACTAAAATGCACACATAAATAATTAACTAAATAAATAAACAAATATTTTTACTAAGAAAATAGATACGGGTTTTCGGGTCGTTACAATGGGGCACCTTTTCCTACACAGTTATGCCGTTTGGGTTAAGGAACGCTGGGGCTACTTATCAAAGGTCTGTTATAGACTTGTTCCATGACATGATTCACAAAGAGATCGAAGTCTACGTGGACGGCATGATTATCCACTCGAAGGGGACCGACGGTCAACATTTGATCGACCTCCGCAAGTTCTTTGAACGGCTTCGACAACACAAGATGAGGCTCAATCCCACAAAGTGCACTTTTGGGGTTATCAGAGGCAAGATTCTTGGCTACATGGTCACCAAGAGGGGAATCGAAGCAGATCCCTCAAAAATCAAGGCAATCATTGACATGCCTCCTCCCAAAATACATAAAGAAATGAAAGGTTTCATGGGCAGACTTCAGTATATCAGTCGGTTTGTGCACCAGCTTACTTCCATGTGTGAGCCAATCTTCAAGCTACTAAAGAAAAATGTGGCTCTAGAATAGACCGACGCTTGCCAAGAAGCCTTCGACCAAGTGAAACATTACTTGACATGCCCTCCAGTTTTGGTTCCACCTCACAAAGCGAAGCCTCTCTTGCTCTACATTACAGTGAATGATGAAGCCCTTGGGGCTATACTAACACAAGAGTAACGAGACTCCACAAAGGAGAATGCCATTTATTTTTTTAGTCGCCGAATTCAAGGAGGTGAAAAGAACTACTCCGTCTTGGAAAAGTCATGTGCAGCACTGGTTTGGGTCACTCAAAAGCTCAAACATTACATGGAAGCCTTTCCAATCAAGCTAGTAGCAAAAGTGGACCCACTCCGCTACATCTTTGAGAAGCCTTTCATGTCAACAAGGATAGCTAAGTGGTACTTCATGCTCGCCGGCTATGATATCACTTACGTCACACTTAAGGGGGAAAGTATTCAGTGATCAGCTTGCTGAATTTCCGTGTGACGAAGTGAAGGGGGAGGACTTACAGTTTCCCGACGAGTACTTGGTTTGCACTGCCACCGAGGAAAATAAGTGGCAACCTTTTTTCGATGCGCAACCAATAAGCACGGTTATGGGATAGGAATGTTGCTTGTCGATCCAAAGGATATCTACACTCCAATCGCAATCCGTCTTAAATTCGAAGCTATCAACAACATTGCCGAATGTGAAGCATGTATAGCGGGGCTAGAAGCAGCACTATAAAGAAATGTCACATAGTTAGAAGTATTCGCTGACTCCCTGCTCCTTATCAATCAGACATCGGGTAAATGGTGAATCCAAGACCCGACCCTCCAACAGTATAGTCAACATCTCGAGGAATTGGTTGAACAGTTCCAAGACATCACGTTCAATTATTTACCAAGGGACAAGAACCGCTATGCTGATGCTTTAGCTACCATAGCCTCACTAGTTGAGATGCCTAAAGGAAAAATGGTGAAACCCTTCAAAATTTCAAGAAGGACCAGTCTGGCATACTGCATGAGTATTGAGATCAATGAAGTCCAAGATAACCCCTCGTGGTACACAGACATCATGAACTTCCTCAACAATGGCACCTTTCCCAAGAACAACAATAGGAAAACTCGAGTGGCATTACAAAAGCTAGCCGCCAGATATGTGTTGATTGGAAACCGAGTCTACAAAAGACATCATCAAGGGATCAATCTCTTATGTGCAAATGAGAGCGAAGCCCAAGAAATCATGCATGAAGTCCACGAAGATGAGTGTGGCCCCCACATGAATGGGATTATGTTGGCCAAAAAACACTCCGTATTGGTTACTATTGGACTACAATGGAAAGAGACTGAATCAAGAAAGTCAAGAAATGCGCCAAGTGCCAGTTCCATGCTAATTTTCAACATGCTCCACCTTCACAATTGTACAACATGACCACGCCTTGGCCATTCTCTTGTTGGGGTATAGATATCATCGGCAAAGTCCATCCTACGGGAAGCAACGGACAGTCATTCATTCTAGTGGCCGTGGATTACTTCACGAAATGGGTCGAAGCACAAGCTTACCGAATCCTTAATGCCAGGAAGGTGGCCGAGTTCGTGAAGAACAACATCATGTGCCGATATGGCATTCCTCACGAGATCATCTCCGACAATGGGTCTCACTCTGAGAAAGAAATGGATGCACTTTTGGTTAACTACAAAATTACCAAGCACAAGTCGTCCTGTTGGTCCCAAAGACACAACAAGGGTATGAAAAGAGGCTACAGGAGGGGGTGAATATCCTATTTAAAATTTCAACCATTTTTCAAAATTCAACCAAGTGCTTACAAACTTGAATTTGCGGTCAAGTAAAAACTATACGGTCAAGGTGTAATATGCACAGCGGAAGTTTTCGATATAAACGATGTAAGGTTGTTTTTGACAAAATATCTAAGTTTAGAAGCTCACTCACGGTCAAGAGTTTCCGGTCGAGTGAGATGCGGTCAGAGAGTTGCGGTCTAGAGATTTGCGGTCAAGATATGGTTGAGTTTGAAAGTTGTCTTAGAAGTTTTGGCAAATGATAAGTTAGTCAGATTTTAACTTAGGAAATATAGAGAACATACAAACACAATTCACAGCAATTCATAAATCTGAAAGATCAAAGCACTAAACGACAAACAATATTAATATAAACAATAAAGAACAAGATGAACAATACTTGAAAATAAATTTGCAGAAATTAAAGTGCAGTAAGTAAATGACACAAGTATTTGGAAATGTTCGATCTGTTAAAAGATCTACGTCCTTTACCAAGATGGTCAGTCTTGGATTTTGAATGGAGGTATATATTGATTCTTGTGAGTACAGATTACAGAGATGAAGTATTGAATCAACACCTACTTTCTATGAAGAATAAATCCTAGACTTAGACCAGTGTATCCCTTTTGATTCAATCTATGTGATTGATCAATTGGGGTGAGTGTGTGTCTAAGAATCTGAAGCTCTTTGAAATCTATAAGATTTAGAGCCTAAAGAATCTTGTGTGATACAAGGCTTGAGATGACTTGTTTGTTGCTGGAGATCTTTGAAGGTTTTGAGGGTGAGAACTTGAAGATTCAAAGGATTCTGGAAATCTTGAGTATGATCTTTAATCACCAATTATTTCAACAGCAATTTCTCTCTTTGAATCTCAGCAATGTTCAATGAAGAACTCAAAGGCTATTTATAGCCTTGAATGAGAGACTATCCGTTAGAAATGCTTGGAGTCCAAGTTGAAGGACAATGAGCTGTTGAATTCTAATTGGAGCTCAGTCTGAGTTGTCCTTTTGTTGCAGAGTAGTGTTGGTCCCACTAATGTGTATTCAAATTTGAAATTTGAATTTTGCAACGTTCTAAACTAACCATAGTTTTGGACAAGTGAGATCATGGTTAAGTTTGAACAAACTTGGGTTACTTGGACATCTTCATTACTTGCGGTCGAGGCCTCACGGTCGAGAGCTTTTCTGGTCGAGTGGTCTTCCACGGTAAGGTGAATTACCACGGTCAAGGTGAGTTCTCTCGGTCAAGGACTTGACCACTAAATTTCAAGACTCATAAATTTTTAAGTCCTATCAATCTAAAGCCTACACTACTAAAGTGGACTATTCTAAAAATAAAGTTTAACACTTCTTACAATATATCCTAAAGTCCACAAAAGATAAAATTAGGTTATGGGATCAATCAAATCTAGGTAATAGGAGTGGTTTATAATAAGCATACCCAACACGTCCCCGTACCGTCCCCAAGCCAATGGAGCAGTCGAAGCAACAAATAAGACAATCGAGGTCATCATACGAAAAATGGCTTCAACGGGAAGGGATTGGCCCGAGAAATTACCACTAGCATTGTGTGGCTACCGCACATCAATACGGTCAGCAACGGGAGAAACTCCATACTCATTAGTTTATGGTTCTGAAGCTGTACTCCCAGTCGAACTCGAGGTTCCTTCTCTACGGGTCTTACTCGAGAACCAAGTCAACGAGGTTGATTGGATGCAAACTCGATACAAGCAACTAGCCCTACTCGATGAAAAGAGGTTAAGAGCGTTTGAACGCACAAGGGCTTATCAACAAAGAATGGCAAGGGCTTTCAACAAAATGGTGAAGCCTCGAAATATCAAGGTAGGAGATTTGGTCCTAAGACCACATCCTCCCAATGCCATGAATCCCCTTGGGAAATGGGGACCTCGATGGATCGATCCTTATGTGGTTAAAAAGATACTGAGTGGCGGTGCAGTCCGACTCAAAGACTTGGATGGTGATCAATTACCAAAGGAGGTCAACCTCGACAAGCTCAAGAAGTTCTACGCTTAACAAATAAATACCATTTAAAAAAAAAAAAAACGCTCTCTAGGTTGAAAACCCGCAAGGGCGGCCTAGGCAAAAATTAGAGCACGTGCAAAAAAGAAGCCCGCTAGATTGAAAACCCGAAAGGGCGGTCTAAGCAAAAAACAGGGTGCACAAAAAAAAATAAAAAAAATGGTCTTCATTTGTTTGAACTATGGAGACCTGAGCCTCTCTACGAGAGGAACGTAGGCAACCTTCGGGTGCGGTCTAAAACATAAATTTTTACCCAATCCTGTTATAAAAAAATGCAATTTTTATTCATCTCTTGAATTATTTTGATCATTACAACGGACGGTGTTGAGCAATAAAAGACATTAAAACATTAAATCCTAACAAGTGGTCTATTTAATTGCAATCTTGGAGTACTAAGAAATTTCTAATCTTTCATCGGTTTGGGAACCCATTGCTTCTTGCTACAGCCTTTAACCTTCTTAGGTGGGGGAGGGGCATTCTCGGAACCGCCAAGACAAGAGAAGACGCTAGGACGGGATGGAGCTTCATCAACAACCTTCCCCTTGCCTTTGTCAAAGGAAGCCTTGACCGGAGCCTTGTAGGGTCGCTTCCACACATAAGGGGAATTCCCCTTACCCTTCCCCTTCCCCTTCTTCTTCTTAGGGAAACAACGTGGCCTTGGGGCTTCAACATGAACCATTGGTTTTGAAGGTTCCACAACAACCTCGTTCGGTTTCCCCAAACGATCAAAGACACTCGGGCGTGCCTTAACAATAAGGACGGGTATTGACCTTTCACCCTCCGGGACGGACACTTTTACCTCAAAAGAGAAGGTCATGGGAGCCATTCTTGACAAGAATTTGGGGTTTAAAGTGATGAGAAGTAGTGCAGAATATTGATGTGTGACCAAACTGGTCGAAATGGGTTCAAATTTATAGCTGTTGGAGAATCCACTTCAGAAAAGAAAGGGGCTGTAAATCAGCAGCCCAGACGCAGGCGCCCCCACCATTGGTGACCAAACGCACGTGCATCCCATGCCCAAGTCTAGGCGCGCGCGCCTCTGACAGACGTACAGAACAGAACAGGCCTTGTCAGTTCAGCAACAATCCAGGGATTTCAACGCCTTCAACCTGCAAACAGCTCAGAATCCGCAGCAACAAAACAACATTCCACAAACACTTTGGGCACACATTTGTTTGTAAAGTGTCGACATTTAGGATTGAGTCTAAATAAACATAAAAGGAACTAGATAAATAGCTAAGATTGTAAATACTTTTTATTTGTTACATGTTAAATAAAAAATTGTTCAGGCACTCATCCTCCCCAGTCTACTCTGAATCATCATCAGCGGCACTGTGCTCACCCTCATCACCACTCTCGGTCTCCTCATCGTCGTTTGATCTTCTTCAGACTCCTCGACCGTGATCTCGTGACGGCGCCTCTTTGGCACATGCGCCGAGGAACTAGCACCACCACGACTAAGGCTCCGACTCAGTGACCGCCTTGCCGAGGTGACAGCATCAGTGACAGCATCATCGACATCCTGGGCTGCATCTCTGCAACCTCTTCCCATGCCACAGGCACCCCGAGCCATACCTCTAGCAGCTCTAGACACGCTCCCCGCAACCTCCCTGGTCAGGTTCACCATATCCCTATAAAGCTCCAGGACTCTCTCCTCCAGACGGCGCAGCCTGCTCCTCATCCCTTTGTTCTGGCGGCCTATATACCTATAAGTAGCCACGGGTACCTGTCACAACAGAAACAGGAAACTACATCAGTATACTGGGATAAAACAGACTGGGACAGAAAGCAGGACATAATCAGAAATGTGCAAGAAAAGCAAAAGTCATACCACAGCGGTCTGGGTAGGAGGCTCTCTATCCGGTGACATATCTTCAGGGACAATCTCCCTCTGCTCATCAACAACCCCAAATTTGAGTACGTATAGTACGAAGGAATCAAAGCAATAACCAGCACCGGTGGGGTAGAACTTGGCAGAAGTAGAAGGAGCAGGCTGTATTCCTCGAGGGTCGGCATACATGAAGCCCGACATCAGATTGTTCGCTCGGAAGAGGCCGTAGTCCTGATAAAGAAGGATGAAAGGGGTAGCATCAACCCCTGCCATATACATGGCCCTATCATCCTCAGACAGTGCCCCCCAGTTACGAGGGCAGAAAGGAGGGAACTCCGAAACTGCCGGCCTAGGCGGGTTATGGTAATCCACCATCTGGCTCCCATGCTGCCAGTACACCCTCTCTCCCAAATACATGGCCATGCACTATATGGAGCTCATCAGAAGTCTCGAGTGGATATGGAATAGTGTATGCTCTATGTCAACATAAATCTGTATCCAAGGGAACAATGACTGAGACACAGACTCGGGCCTCAGACCATCCAGATATTGCCTGGCTGAAACCAAGCCAATGGGGACGGTGCCAGTCTTTACGTTCCTGACCTTGTAAGACCACCTAGCACAGTCAGGATACAAGGGCTGGACCTCTCTCTCAATCCTGAAGTCCCTCATGCCCAAAATGGCAAAAGCCTACAGCTGTAAACATAAATAGAGACAGGATTAATGACAGTCAAAAGATACAGATAAAGGCAGAAATCTAAAAGGGTAAAACGGTAAATGTACTCCCAGGCATGTGAAAAGCCCGTGAGCTCCTAGTCGAACGACTAGTCAAGTCCATGCCGTGATAACAAGCAGCAAGACCCGCTGCGCCCCAGTTGTACTGAGCAGCCTGGTCCAAGTCTATCAGAAGGTCCAACAAGCAGAGCAGCAGAACTCCCCCCATTCGCGAAAAGGGTGTGAGAGAGAGCAAACCAATTGAAACATCGGGCCACCGCATCGACTCTGTCAGCAGTAACTCCCCGAGACTCAGCCTCAAGGACTCTAAAGTAAGCCCGAATCCTTCCCCAAGTCACTCGGGAGTTCTTCACTACGAACTCGCAGTCAACTAGAGCCAACAACTCAGCGGGCGTCCTAGTAGTCCCTATGGCACCACAAGGGACAGGCACCCCATGAAAAAAATAACCCAGTCAAGGCAGTAAAGTCAGTCGGGGTCATGGTCACCTCCCCCATCGGCAAGTGGAAAGTGTGAGTGGTATCCCACCATCTCTCCCTCAAAGCCTGAATCACATCAGGGTCGTTCTTCAGCGAAGGCAGACTGGTAATAAAAGGGCCAAAGCATGTAGCCGCAACCTGAGCCCGTACATTCTCGGGTAGTCTCCTCCATACAGAAACGGGTGCTTGAGCCCCACCTCGGATTTCAGTCAGACGGTTCCACCTCTGAAAGCAAACAAGAGACAAAGAAAAATTTGTCAGCATAACGGCTAGAAAATGACCAAACCCAACACGAAGGATTCAACAAACTCACCACGTGCAAACAAGTGTGTGAACATGAAAATGGGTGCCCCAGTATTCCTTTCACAACAAATCAACAAGAACAACAACATGCAGCCATGATCAAAAGGGTTACTGCAGCAGTATTACGGGTAAAATGATACGGCCCCAAAATGCATAAAAATCAACAAGGAAAGACAAAATCCTTACCAATCCCACAGAAATAAAGTGGGAGATATGAGTATGAGACTCATAAGTCAGCTGTCTTGGGTCCATAGCCTCGACCCTGACTTCGGCTTCTTCACCCATGGGCATCTCAAAAGGAGGAGTTTGATGGGAACTCGACATAATCTCACGCTAGATTGGTCTCAAGTGAACAAAGGAAACGTTTTGTGATGATTTCCTCACGAAATTTCGACTCAGAATACAGAGGGTTTGGGCAAGTTTTAATCTTTGCTCGAACAGAATGAGCAATTTCTGAATATATGCTGAACCTAAACGCGATGCGCGTGCCTCTTAATGCCCTTATGTGTCGCGGGCGCGTTCCACATAAATTCTCAAAAGCGCGCGCCTCCCGTGTTCTGTCAGGCCCAAGTTCAAGTTCCCATGCAGGAATAAATGCATCACATCAATGTTACTCCCACTCTCACCCGGTTTTCAGCACCACTCTTGGGACATTTCGAGTATAAAACTCCACAACGGACGCTGTTAAATCTGACAGTTATAAACAGTTAAGGTCAATCTCGACTTTTTCTCTTAAAAGAGAACACAGAATAATTGGTCCGCAGCCAACTGTTCCCGCACCCCGCAAAACCCAACTACAAGTGCGATACCAAGCAGCATACATCAAAAATACAGCTTCAAAACAGCAAATTTGATTCGTGGTGAACCACTGAAATCACCTCCTCATCAGCATAATCTACTCAACAAATTCACATAAATCGGCAGGCAGACTCTCGAGTCCCTCCAAATTAGCAGGCAGACTTTTGAGTCCCTCTACATCGGCAGGCAGACTCTCGAGTCCCTCCAAATCAGCAGGCAGACTTTCGAGTCCCTCTACACTGGTAGGCAGACTCTCGAGTCCCTCCAAATCAGCAGGCATACTTTCGAGTCCCTCTACATCAGCAGGCAGACTTTTGAGTCCCTCTACATCAGTAGGCAGACTTTCGAGTCCCTCTACACCGGCAGGGAGACTCTCGAGTCCCTCCAAATTAGCAGGCAGACTTTCGAGTCCCTCTACATCAGCATGCAGACTTTCGAGTCCCTCTACACCGGTAGACAGACTCTCGAGTCCCTATAAATTAGTAGGTAGACTTTCGAGTCCCTCTACATCAGCAGGCAGACTTTCGAGTCCCTCTACACCGGCACGCAGACTCTCGAGTCCCTCCAAATCAGTAGGCAGACTTTCGAGTCCCTCTACACCGGCAGGCAGACTCTCGAGTTCTTCTAAACCGGCAGACAGACTCTCGAGTCCCTCTACATCAGCAGTCAGACTTCCGAATCCCTCTATATCGGCAGGAAGACTCCCGAGTCCCTCCAATTCCTCTATAATGACTCTAAATCTTGGCCACGGTGGGTGGATTTCTATCACCGCACCCCTTCTATCAGCAAAAGTCGCTCACACAGGGAGCGCACTCCTATCTCTTGTAATTTCAGGATTCTTGTTTTCATCGAGTCTTTGCTTTTTTCTTGGTGATGTCCTCGGCAGATGTTTTTTTCTTTCGTCGACGCGTTTTGCTTTGCAATCCACGTCGCCGAGGGGCTCTGTAGACACCCCGCCTTGGACCGCTCACCCTGATTGCACATTTGATTTTGTGTTTCTCATTATTTTAAGTGTTTCTCATAGTTTCTGTCACTTTTGTTAAGTTCCTGACTGGCCTCGTTAAGTCCAGGGACCAAACTGAATAACAGTGCTACTTTTCTAGTCCATTCTATCAAAAAATCTATTTCCAAGGCGCACGCCTCCACCCTTTGGGGTCAGAGGCGCGCGCATCCCGCCACCAAGGCAGGAGGCACGCGCACCTGGGCCTCAGTTACATATTTCTGTCCAAGAATCTCTCCATTGCTCCTTTTAACAGGATTTTCCCGAGAAACTGATCTTTGTGACTTGGTTTTGGCACCAAAACCACACCTCTTTTACCTATATAAACCCCTCTAATTCACCATTGAATGGAGGAGGATTTTTAATCATTAAGAAAACTCTACACAAATACTTACAAGGCATTTCCCAAGAACCTCTTGAACAAGTCTTTGAAGTTATTTGAAGTATAGGTAAAAAAGACTACTCTTTTCTCTCCTTTTCTAATTCATCTCTCCTCTCTTTCTTCTACTTTAATCAAAAGTGCAATCACCCAAACATTTTGGGACATGACACCAATGACTACTTCACTTCATTGAAGCTAGTCACGGAGTTATCTCCCTACATTCCAAAACTCCTTTTAAAACCCCCCTTTAATCATCAAGAATAAGAAGAACATTTTATCATTTATGTAAACTTTGATCAAGCAAGACCGACATTAGTCGAGCAAGATGGGTGTTTAAGTACTTCCCATCTCGTAACCTAACCCCCGAACCTCATAACAAGAATCTCTGTTTTCGTAATCAAACTTAGGCTATAAATATTAGGTTTTTCTTATGTTCTTCTAAAACATAGGTGGCGACTCTACACACAAATTAAAACAAGTTAGACATCCTAGGGTAATTCACCGCTCTAGCCAAGTAGTGGTTTTCCTGGGGTATCTACACGGACATATCATCTTTAAGAGATCATGCACTCGCTAACATATTGACTTCATAGATCATGAACCCGACAACATACCAACTCTCAAGATCACAAAATCGAAGACACACTAAGTCGCGGTATCATGAACTCACGGAATTTCCCCTCCGCAGGTGTACCATCATGGTGAATCATCAACTTGAGAGATCATCAATCATTGCACCTGTGAAGGTGTGATCTCGCAAGCCGCACCGTAGGTGACTAACTCATCCCGCGAAGTACAATCTCACGGGCGCACCATCATGGTGATTCATTTAAACAATGTCATAACTTAATCTTCTTATACGATGTTGTGACAAGTTTCATTCTTTAAGCGGGATAGAGCCCCCGAGTTGAGGAGATAGTAGTTGCTCTCCATAATTTTTGTATTTCCCTTGTTCCTTTTTGCAGTGGGTTGGAGCTTCATAACTTTGGCCATTAAGTACTAAGTCGACGAATCTTCCAACTTTCGAAGCTGTGACACTTCAAAGGATGTCGATGACATTGGAGACCAGTAAGTTTGAAAAAATAATCCCATTGTCCGGGGGTGCTAGTGTAGATACCCCTAGGAACCACGGCTTGGCTAGAGCGGTGAATTATCCTACGATGTCTACTTGATTTTAAGAGTCGCCACCTATATTTTAGAGGAACATAAGAAAAACCTAAAAAGAGCCAATTTTATATACAAAACCAGAGATTCGGGAAAAGATGGGTTCGGGGGTTAGGTGACGGAGTGGGAAGTACTTAAACACCCACTCCGCCCCGCTTACGCGGGTCTTGCTACTTTGGTGTTCTAGTGCTAATGTCCTTCAATTTATTGATATAAAAAATGTGCTAACAATTGAGATGAGAAGAAAAAGGGAAATAAAAAGAATGATTTTATTAATTAATTTATGCTAAAAAATTACATGTTGAATATGCTAAACAATTACATAAGAAATGAAATGGAATTTAATTAGTGCTTGGAATGTTAGAATGTAACCTTGACCAAACTTCAATAGTGAAGTGGCCTTTTGGTTGTATTCCTTTTATAGAGATTGCATACTAGTAAGACATAAATAAAAGAGAAAGAGAAAAGTTGTACCTTTAGAAAAGAGAACTTGAAACCTTGACTTGAAAGTGGTGGTGTTGTAGAGAAATGGTTGTGTAGAACTTTGTGTAGAGTTTTGTTGTTAAAACTCTTGTTGGAGAATTTGTGTAGAGTTTGTGTAAAGAGAAAGTGTTCAAGGTCCAGGTCTAAGGTAGAAGAAGATGGCTTTTATAGGTAAAAATAGGAGGGAAAGTTTGGAGGGAAATTGGTCAATCCATGTGAGATGGAATTGACCAATCACAAATAAGATAAATAAAATAATAAATAAATAAGAAAGAGAAAATCAAATAATAATAAAAAAGAATATTTTGTTTTTATGAAGAATGGCTAGAATAATGGGATTGGAGGTTATAAAACTAGGGGGGATGAATGTGGAGGTAAAAAGAGGCTCTTTTGTGATCAAGAAGAGATGTTGTAAATAAGAAAAGGGAGGGGAATAATGTGCAATCCGTTACTGCCATAATGGGAGGCGCGCGAGTCCCGCTTTAGGGGCGAGACGCGCGCGCAGCCCACAAACAGTGTCGGAAGCGCCCGCGGGTGGAAAAGACAGAATGACATAAATGACTCTAAAGTTAATTCTGTTATGCAGTTTAGTCCAAAACTAACGGAATCAGTTAGGAACTTAACCGAAGTAACATAAATTAACAAAAATAAGTTAAATAAAAATACTATGTATGCAACCGGGGTGAGAGGTCCAAGGCGGGGTGTCTACAGAGCCCCTCGGCGACGTGGATTGCAAAACAAAACGCGTCGAAGAAAGAAAGGGAAACGCCGAGGACATCGACAAGAGAAAACAAAGACTCGATAAAACAGGAATTTGAAATCACAAAGGATAAGAGTGCGCTCCCTGTGTGAGCGGCTTAATTGATATAGAAAGGATATAGCGGGATCCGTTTTGCTGAAGCAGGATCCGTTTTGCTGAAGCGGGATCCGTTTGCTGATGCGGGATCCGTTTGCTGAAGCGGGATCCGTTTGCTGAAGGCGGGATCCGTTTGCTGGTGCGGGATCCGTTTGCTGGTGCGGGATCCGTTTGCTGGTGCGGGATCCGTTTGCTGATCGGGATCCGGGATCTGTTTGCTGATGCGGGATCCGTTTGCTAAGGCGGGATCCGTTTACTGATGCGGGATCCGTTTTGCTGGTGTGGGATCCGAGGCTCCGTCTGCCTATATGTGATATTGTTGTGTTACTTGATGGAAAGGTGGTGATTTTGCGGCTCACCATGGACCGATTTGTTGTCTTTGAACTGCAGTTGCTGTTGACTTTATCGTGGGGATGTGGGCATGGTTGACTGTGGACCATTTTCTGCTGGGGATGAAGTGCCTTGAGTAGCGGATGCTATTGACTTCGTGGTGGTACCTGTTATGTGTGTGCTTGGCAGGTATATGGGTTTGTGCAAGAAGATGCATGAAGTTTGAAATGAAGAGAGAAATTGTGCTCGTGGTGCAATGTGATTTGAAAGCATTTTTGCATGAGAGAGAGTTTTTGTAAGAATGGAGAAAGTGATTTTGTGTGCGGTGTGATTTGAGGAAAGCCTCAGATGTATTCATACCTTCAGTTACCATTGTCGCTTGATTGGAGATGGATTGCTGAAGGATGTTGATGCTTTTGATGAAGAGTATCCATGCTTTGGATGGAGAATGATGATGTTGGTGATGATGAATTGTTCTTGCCTTTGATAGAGTGTTGGCGAGATGGTATTCTGGAAGATGGGTTGGTCGTGCCAAAAGGCTGCCAACGTATCCCTTGAAAGGAATCAGACCAGCGTAGTTCAAGGATGGTGGAGGACGCTGGGGAAGAAGCTAGGAGCAAAGCAAAGCACATACTTTTGCACATAGAAGGAGAAAAAGAAAAAGAAGAAAAAAATTTTTTTTTTAATTAGAAAGAAAAGAATATGCACACGCGTGAGAAAAAAGATTTTTTTTTAGTTCGTGGGTGAACCATTTTAACCATTGTGTATTTGTAAAGCCAACCCAAGATCAAGTCATGTTCAATCGAAGTCCGGATTGCCTTGCTTGAATTCTGTCGCCGCGGTGTCCAACGAAAATTGATGTCTAGCCCCAAGAGATTTGTCGTTTATGGGGCTTCAAAAGGACTATTGATGCCGAGATGCCAAGGGGTTGCTGATTGTAAAGCCTCTCGAATGCTGAACTTTGAGTGGCTTATGAAGCCCCAAGATGAATCAATTCTTAGCCCATTCAAATAAACTGTCTTTTGTTGTCGACGTGGGCAGGCCCCAAGAGAAGATCATTGATACCAAGCTTTGAGATATTGTTAAGCCCCAAATGTCATGGGCTTATCAAGTTTTAGATGGCGGGATGTGGAGACCTTTCGGTGTGAAGCCTCAAATTTTCTTGGCATTGTATTGAGAGCAGATGCACCATTGGGTAGAACTCATGAAAGTTATCTTCCTCTTTCTCTTGCTTGGAGGTGGATGGCCCTTTTTGTGGTTGATACCCAAATGGTGGAAGGCCCATGTTGGAAGTGTAGTACGGTCTTCGGGAGACGTCTCGTGGGAGATGGTGATGTTGTTGCAGATGATAAGGTCTTGGTGTGATAAAGTCTCGAACAGTATGTTTGCTCGAATCTTATTGAGTTGAACTGACGGCAGATCTTCGGATGCAGCCTGTGCTTTTGATCTTGGAGAAGGGGGTGCTGTATTGCAGAAACATTGGGATTGGCCGTAACTCTGCTTATAGAGTTAACATATTGGCGTTGCCCGCTATAACTAAGCCGGGTGAGTCTAGCATATTGAATCTTTTTCATTTTCTCTAAGACTTCCTTCAGAATCTCGCTGTGAGTTCTAACAAGAATCATCAAATTCATTCATATCATCGGAGCCTTCATTTAAAACCAAGAGGCCTTTTGACTGGAAGTGTTGAGGGACCATTGAAGCTTGATCCCTTTCATGGAGCCATAAGACTACTCCCAAATTGCATTGCTCGGGTACCACTGCCCAAAAGCTTGTTAATTACGAAGCCCCAATATTTCCCTTTGCTTGTATCACTGTAATTCCGTAGCCCAAAAGATTGTAGATTGCGAAGCCCCTTGAGACCTTTCGGTATAAAGCTTCAAATGTTGCTGGGGACATTGAAGTGAATTGCTTCTTGCCGAGGGAGCCTTTAAGACTTGACCGTAGGCCCTAGAGTTCCATCATTGATTGCGAGAAAGGTCCATCCTTGATTGGGGGAACGAGCACGGGCACACATGACAAGAGGGCTTTTTGATATCCCTTTTGAGAGACTTTGCGGATAGTCTCACACATCTTTCTCAAGCATAGCCCCTAGGGCTTATTGATTTTTAAATGAGGCAAAAGAAGCCCTTGTTCTTGAGTCACATAGCCCCTAGGGCGTCATCATTTGTTGACCAAAGCAAGAGTGACTCATCCTCGTGCGAGGGAATAAACATGAGAGGACATGGCAAGAGCTACTCCATTTCTCGGGAGCCTTTCGGCGTACTTTAGAAGCACATACTTGAAGAAGCTTTGAAAACTGAGACACATGTTGTTGCTATTTGCTGCCCAAGCCAATTGACTAGCTTGGGATTATTTGTGCAACCTCGTGCTCTTTTATGATGGGCTCGTTCTCGGATGGGTCTTGGTTACCACGGGCCTTCTTTTCATGAACCCAAAAATGCACACTGCTGGAGAATGATGCCAATAACCCAAGACAACCTTTGATGGTGCCATATCTTGTCGAGCCTTTTGCAATCCCAAAGTTGACTCGGTGGAGAATTGACTTCTGAGGAGACCCAATGTAGAACTTGTGCAGTTGTCTTCCTTAAAGGCCGGAGATCTCCATTTCTCTTTCCCTTCTCTCTCTCACTCTCTCATTTTTTTTTATGACGCACCCTGTTTTTTGCCAAGACCGCCCTTTCGGGTTTTCAATCTAGTGGGCATCTCTTTTGCGTCTTCATTTTTTTTTGACTCAATTTATGAGGAAGTGTGCATTTACTCTAGCGGAGGATAAGAGACATGTGATTTTGCGGTGGAGACCTTTTGTCACTAATGATGAGTGACATTGACTCGACTAGGGAAGTGGTCCCTAGTATTGACATGTATTTTTATTTATCGAATGACTCACGAAGGCAAGTAAGTCATTAAGAGAGAAGAGAATGAAAGCCCCAGTTTGATTGCAAGAAACTGGGAGTATCGCAAAAAGAAGAGAGACCCCTAGACTCGACATGGAACGTGAAGCGACTCCAATTCTAAGAAAGTTGTTCAATCTTGAGGTGATTAATTCATTGGCAAATGACTCGTACAAAGATGTCTTGACAAGTTCGAGATGAAGGTCAATCACCATAACGCACTAGGGCTAAACATATCTTCTTTCTTGCATGAGACCGGACCCGAAGGTTGCCTACGTTCCTCCAGTGAAGAGGCTCAGGTCACCGTAGTTCTTGTTGATGCTCCATTCGCAGTGATGGAATTGTTGCTTCGTCGTGATGATTGTTGATGTCGCTTCGTCCTTCGTTAGTGGAATGATGTTGTTGTTGTGAACTTCTTTGATTGAGGGGATTTTTTTTTTTTTTTTTTTGGTACTCTAACTTTTGCCTAGGTTGATTTGAGGATTTCAACCTGGCGAGCCTCTTTTTTTTTTTTTTTTTTTCTTATATCCCCTTTTGAAAACTTTGCATTATGATCATTGCTCCACCTTTCTCTGTCTTGATTTCGTCGTTGTTGATGTCTTCGTTGTTGATGCCGTCGTTGATGTTTAGCCCCTAGGCGTTCAAGCGATGGCCTTCATTCCAAAACTTATTTAGACATTTTTTCATCATTTTCCCAAGAATTAATTGAACAACTTGGAAGAGTGTACGAGGACAAGAACGACTTTTATTTGATGACTCAATGGACTCGAACATTTAACATAGGACGAGAGAAAACATTGATGCACACTTAAGAGGACTTTTGACTCTTTTTTTTTTATTTATTCCTACTACTAGGTAGAGAAAGAGAAACGGAGATTGTTGTTGTAGTCCCCATTGTCGTTGTAGCCTTCCTTGCGGCATGATCTCTTGTTGAGGCCCTATTTCAAATCTGAGCCCCTTCCTTGATGAGTTATTGCATGTTCTCACTCTCTAACTGTTGTTCTTCAACCACGGTAAAGTCACCATTGTCAATCGAATCTTGGATGATGTCGCGGAGGGAGAAGCAATCCTCGGTGAGATGACCGCTGCATTGGTGATAGTCACACCACTTGTGGTGGGCATGGTTGCGACGTAACGGTTGTGGTTGCTTGTACCCTTGAAGAGGAGAAACTTGTCCCTTGGTTTTGAGAGCTTCATAAGCTTCGGTGATGGTCATGCCATTGAGAGGGGTATAGACACGGTCGTTGGTGGCACCTTTGTGACTTTTGAGGGATGAGCCATTTGAGCGTGCTTTACCGTGGACCTTTGCCTTGATGTCGGTGAGCTCTTGCAAACGAGCCTTAAGTTCGGACACTTCTTCCTTGTGAATTTTCCTCTCGAGATCAAGACGGGCTTGCCATAAATCATCCTTGCGAATCGTCACACTAGTATATAGACCTTCTCGCGGTCCCATATACTCATCGGATTCCACCACGCTTGTGAATCCTACATGTGTCGGGATTAAACTAAATTAATGTAGTAAATCATACATGAGGGGACGGATTTTTTTTATTTTCATCCAAAATAACCACTTTTGGGGACGGCTTTTTACTGCATCCATTTCAACAAGTTGGCATGTATGATTTGAAAACATTAGTTTAGGGAAATCTCGGTACATGGAAACCGACTTGGTCACGGAGTGTTAGACCCTAACTAGAATTGTGTGGTTTGTGCTCGGCTAAAGAGAGGCTTAAAGGTCACCCTCGGCATGTAGTCATGAACTACGCCACGCGCTGAGGTTTACCGCTTCGAAAGAGTCAAGGTCGAGTGGAGCTTGAAACTTCCTAGGACGGGCCTCGATGGGTTTGGGGTTGGACTTGTGCGACTCGATAGTGAGCAGTTGATAAGAATTGTGCGCGTAGTGTGAGGTCTAACAAGTGACAAAATATTTTTTTTTCAAAGGAAGAAAAAAAACAAATAAGCACATATTTACAACTTTCGAATCACCCGTGTGACCGATAAAAATGAAACAGAAAATAAAAAGCAATTATGTGCAGGCCCGGTGCCCACACACTGTCAAGACTGTACATTCTGTTCACTATTTCTGTTTAATGTTCTGTTCTGGAAAATGGCCCAGAAGCGCGCGCATTGCGCCATGAATGTGGGAGGCGCGCGCATCTGGGGTACTTGTCAGAATGTCAGAAGAAACCGCGGACTCAGGGGATTGCCCTGGTCCCAAATTATGTAACTTTCCCCTGCAAAAACTTTTTAGCATAGAAATATGAAATTTGAAGGACAAGATGGAAGGTGGGCGATTCTAGTAATGAGGGTCGGACGCGCGCGCTTTAGGCCAAGAAGGCCGGAGGCGCGCGCTTCCTATCCCTTTTTACCAGAATACCCAGAAAACATATATAAGAACACCAAAAGCAGAAAATGCAAGTTTAACCCTCTATATCCCCAGCAGAGTCGCCACTGTAGATACCCCAGGGAACCACGGCTTGGCTAGAGCGGTGAATTATCCTAGGATGTCTACTTGATTTTAAGAGTCGCTACCTATGTTTTAGAGGAACATAAGAAAAACCTATAAAGAACCAATTTTATATACAAAACCAGAGATTCGGGAAAAGATGGGTTCGGGGGTTAGGTGACGGAGTGGGAAGTACTTAAACACCCACTCCGCCCCGCTTACGCGGGTCTTGCTACTTTGGTATTCTAGTGCTAATGTCCTTCAATTTATTGATATAAAAAATGTGCTAACAATTGAGATGAGAAGAAAAGGGGAAATAAAAAGAATGATTTTATTAATTAATTTATGCTAAAAGATTACATGTTGAATATGCTAAACAATTACATAAGAAATGAAATGGAATTTAATTAGTGTTTGGAATGTTGGAATGTAACATTGACCAAACTTCAATAGTGAAGTGGCCTTTTGGTTGTATTCCTTTTATGGAGATTGCATACTAGTAAGACATAAATAAAAGAGAAAGAGAAAAGTTGTACCTTTAGAAAAGAGAACTTGAAACCTTGACTTAAAAGTGGTGTTGTTGTAGAGAAATGGTTGTGTAGAACTTTGTGTAGAGTTTTGTTGTTAAAACTCTTGTTGGGAGAATTTGTGTAGAGTTTGTGTAAAGAAAAAGTGTTCAAGGTCCAGGTCTAAGGTAGAAGAAGATGGCTTTTATAGGTAAAAATAGGAGGGAAAGTTTGGAGGGAAATTGGTCAATCCATGTGAGATGGAATTGACCAATCACAAATAAGATAAATAAAATAATAAACAAATAATAAAGAGAAAATCAAATAATAATTAAAAAGAATATTTTGTTTTTATGAAGAATGGCTAGAATAATGGGATTGGAGGTTATAAAACTAGGGGGGATGAATGTGGAGGTAAAAAGAGGCTCTTTTGTGATCAAGAAGAGATGTTGTAAATAAGAAAAGGGAGGGAAATAAGGTGCAATCCGTTACTGCCATAATGGGAGGCGCGCGAGTCCGGCTTTAGGGGCGAGACGCGCGCGCAGCCCACAAACAGTGTTGGAAGCGCCCGCGGGTGGAAAAGACAGAATGACAGAAATAACTCTAAAGTTAATTCTGTTATGCAGTTTAGTCCAAAAATAACGGAATCAGTTAGGAACTTAACCGAAGTAACAGAAATTAACAAAAATAAGTTAAATAAAAATACTATGTATGCAATCGGGGTGAGAGGTCCAAGGCGGGGTGTCTACAGCTAGCGACATTAAAATCTTGTCATTAGGCTCTTAAAATATAGGATAATCTGATATTTCAAGTGTACCAGCGACATCAATGTCCTAACTTTCATAACAAGACAATCCCATTGTGTAGGGATGCCAAAATAAATGATCTTTTTTGTTAAACATCGTACATACTATTCCCCCTTCAAAATTAAGGTTGTCGTTAGGCAGCCTTGCTATCGAGATCCTTTAATGTCGGTGGTGACTTTCCCTTTTTGACGTCCTTTTGCGTTCATTGAGGAGTATGTCTTTCTCAAGAAGACCTACTTCTAAATTCGTAACATAGGATGTAATCACATTTAAGAGATCATGGAGTTGTCCACATCCTGCTTCATCTTAGCTTGAGGTTTCATGAGCTCGTTGACATACTACTTCATCATAAACTCGACTAGGCATGCCACTTCACTTTGAACTCGACTAGGCACCAAATTGAGATTTCATGTGCTCGTCGACATGCTATATCGTTTTGAACTCACAGACGAAAAAACCACGAGTACACCATCGTGGAGACTTCATCAACTCGAGAGATCTATATTCATGTCACCTGGTAAGGTATGATCTCGCAAGCCGCGCCCATAGGAGACTTCATTACTTAACCCACAAACAAATCTATGAAAGCGCCGCATGGCAACTTCATTAACTTAAGAGATCATCATTCATGTCACCTGTTAAGGTGTGATCTCGCAAGCCACGCCCATAGGCAACTGACCTCGCGAGTTTCAAACCCGCGTGTGCGCCGACTTGGCGACTTCATTACATGAGAGGTCATCATTCATGTCACCTGTTAAGGTGTGATCTCGCAAGCTGCGCCCATAGGCGACTTCACTGAACTCGCGAGATGCAAACCCGCGAGTGCGCTGACATGGCGACTTCATCAACTTGAGAGATCATCAATCATTACGTGTTAAGGTGTGATCTCACAAGCCGCACCCATTGGTGACTGACCTCGCGAGTTCCAAACCCGCGTGTGCACCGACATGCGACCTCATCAACTTAAGAGATCGTCAATCATTACACCTATTAAGGTAAGATATCGCAAGCCGCACCCATTAATGACTGACCTCACGAATTGCAAACCCGCGTGTGCGCCGATATGGTGACCTCATCAACTTGATAGATCGTCAATCATTACACCTGTTATGGTGTGATTTCGCAAGACCGCACCCATTGGTGACTGACTTCGCGAGTTGTAAACCCGCGTGTGCGCCAACATGGTGACTTCATCAACTTGAGAGATCATCAATCATTACGTGTTAAGGTGTGATCTCGCAAGCTGCACCCATTGGTGACTGACCTCACGAGTTGCAAACCCGCGTGTGCGCCGATATGGCGACCTCATAAACTTAAAAGATCGTCAATCATTACACCTGTTAAGGTGTGATATCGTAAGCCGCACCCATTGGAGACTGACCTCGCGAGTTACAAAACCGCGTGTGCACCGATATGGCGACTTCATCAACTTGAGTGATCGTCAATCATTACACCTATTAAGGTGTGATCTCGCAAGCCGCACCCATAGGTGACTACTTCACTGAACTCGCGAGATGTAAACCCGCGAGTGCGCCGACATGGTGAATTCATCAACTTGAGAGATCATCAATCATTACACCTATTAAGGTGTGATCTCGTTAGTCGCACCTATAGGTGACTACTTCACTAAACTCGCAAGATGCAAACCCGCGAGTGCGCCGACATGGCGACTTCATCAACTTGAGAGATCATCAATCATTACACCTATTAAGGTGTGATCTCGCAAGCCGCACCCATAAGTGACTACTGTACTGAACTCGCGAGATGCAAACCAGCGAGTGCGCCGACATGGCGACTTTATCAACTTGATAGATCATCATCAATCATTACCTCTTAAGGTGTGATCTCGCAATCCGTACCTATTCGAGACTGACCTTGCGAGTTGTAAACCCACGTGTGCGCCGACATAGCGACTTCGTCAACTTAATAGATCGTCAATCATTACACCTGTTAAGGTGTGATCTCGCAAGCCGCACCCATTGGTGACTGACCTCGGGAGTTGCAAACCCGCGTGTGCGCCGGCATGGCGACTTCATTAACTTGAGAGATCGTCAATCGTTACACCTGTTAAGGTGTGATCTCGCAAGCCGCACCCATTGGTGACTACTTCACTGAACTCACGAGATGCAAACCCGCGAGTGTGCCGACATGGCGACTTTATCAACTTGAGAGATCATCAATCATTACACCTGTTAAGGTGTGATCTCGCAAGCCACACCCATAGGTGACTACTTCACTGAACTTGTGAGATGCAAACCCACGAGTGCGCCGACATGGCGACTTCATCAACTTAAGAGATCATCAATAATTACACCTGTTAAGGTGTCATCTCGCAAGCCGCACCTATTGGTGACTGACCCATCTTGAACGCTGATACTTTTTCTTTGGCATGGAACTTTTAATCGACTACTTCCTCACGAAGTGGCACATATAAGCAAGCTACAAGTCGCAAGTTGCAAGCCGCAAGGTGTAAGTTGTAAGTCCGTCCCTGGAAAATGATGAAATAGTGCCTGATTTTCAACGTCTTTCTCAGCCCCTTAATCAACTTTGACTTCTCCTTCTCAAATCCCCAAGCAGGCGAGTTCCTTGTGATCCCGTTTCAAGTTGGTGGTTCCATCCCACCTCCTGGTGGCTACCCAGATTGTCTACCACTATTCAATTTCATATTCAAGAATTTTTCCCAATTCGTTTTTTTATAACACTCCAGAATTTAATCGAAGTTGTTTGCGTTCGGCTGCGATTTCAAAGCAATTTCCACAAATTTTGCCATCACTAGTCTACAACTTGCTAACGATTTCATTTTCTGGCAACTTCCTTTTCCCGATTTCCGAGCACACCAAAGATGTCGGCGACATCGATTTTTCCGGTGTGATTGTCAACATCCAGGTTTGATGTTTCTATTTCGGGACTTCGCGGCGACAATAGACATCAGCGGCTTCCGAATTCCAAAAATATCTCTCCTTCTCGCGACTTTAATCAAGCAAGCGACTTCAATCAACCAGGTGATTTCATCCCGCTATTCTAAATTTTGACTACATCCATTGCTCTGAATTCTTCAATTCCCAGCGAAGTCCTCAATTTCTAGCGGCCTCCTTGTTCTCTGGCGAAATTGACCTTGTTCTGCTATTTCTTTATTTCACTAGGATTTTCTTTCCTAGAATTCCGCGCATACCCCAGGACACCCATGGAGACATCCTTGCTATCTAGCGACATTCTTTTCTCCGGTGAGATGCTCGATTTCCGGGGAGACTCGTGACTTCAATTTGGCAAGTTTCCATCATGATGAGAGAGAAAATCGTTTAACCCTTGTGGCTTCACCATTACATCCATCTTTGCTCGTGGCTTCCTGTCAACCCAACTACGGGCAAATTCCGAGCTGGGTCAGAGATGGTTTTCCATGCCTTCATCTAGTTTTTTGAGTCAAATTTGAGCGATTACCATTTCTCCAAGTTGTTCTATGGCTCCCTTCTTCCCACGCACAGATATAGAAGTCTGACTTCTTTCATTTCTTTCTCCGGTGACTCTCCGGTAGAAATTAAAGATCCGTTCATGTCCCGGCAATGGAACCAAATGATGCTGCATAAAAATCTGGATCCGTGCCTCGATCCGCATATTGTAGTCTAGAGATACACTGGCTTGAATCTTTGACTTTCTACCTGAGAAAACAATACACCGTTAGGTCAATGCTGGGAGGGTTTCCCGGAGAAGAACCTCAGGCGTGAGAGTAAGATAGAAATCTCATGTTCATGTCAACAATGGAAGAAGAGAGAACTTATAAAGAGAGAGAGAATACTGAACTTTTATTTCCTTATCAAACCTCCTTTATATACTCAACCACAAGTTCCTTCAATCACCCTCACATTGCCACGTGTCAACTTCCTGGTGGTCCTTCGCCCAACATAAGGAGACCCTCAATTTATCTTTAGTTTTCCCTTACCCACTCAATGGGTCTTATCCTCTACTTTTCCCACTGACATTAAAGACAAACAGTTGATGTGACACCATAGTGGAAGTCGCATACGACTTCCCACTGAACCCGAATACATCACATTTACGTCCAGTCGACTTCAAAGTGAACCCGACCATGTCGCACTCTGTCAAGTCAACTCCCAACTGAACTTGACCATGTCACACCCATGTCAAGTCGACTTCGAACTAGGCACCCATGTCAAGTCGACTTCGAACTAGGAAGCCATGTCAAGTCGACTTCGAACTAGGCACCCATGTCAAGTCGACTTCGAACTAGGCACCCATGTCAAGTCGACTTCGAACTAGGAACCCATGTCAAGTCGACTTTGAACTAGCACGCATGTCAAGTCAACTTCGAACTAGGCACCCATATCAAGTCGACTTCGAAATAGGCACCCATGTTAAGTCAACTTCGAACTACCTTCATTCAGGCCCACTCCATATTGCCAAGTCATTAGGACTCAAGCCCAATCATAATTTGGGCTTAGGCACATCTTTAGCCCCAGAATTCTCAACTGTGATTATTCATGATCCAGGTGAGAATTTCCTTAAGCGGTGGGAAGGGGTGCGATCTCACTTCAAGCGACTTCCTCATCCTTTTGGGATTCTTTGCCATACTTGAGTGATCATCTTGCGAGCAAAAAGATCTCGCATCGTAAATACTTAACTCACGGACATATCGTCTTTAAGAGATCATGCACTCGCTGACATATCGACTTCAGAGATCATGAACCCGACAACATACCAACTCTCAAGATCATGAAATCGAGGACACACTAAATCGCGGTATCATGAACTCGCGGACTTTCCCCTTCGCAGGTGTACCATCATAGTGAATCATCAACTTGAGAGATCATCAATCATTGCACCTGTGAAGGTGTGATCCCACAAGCTGCACCCGTAGGTGACTAACTCATCCCGCAAAGTACAATCTCACGGGTGCACCATCATGGTGATTCATTTAAACGATGTCATAACTTAATCTTCTTATACGATGTTGTGACAAGTTTCATTCTTTAAGCGGGATAGATCCCCCGAGTTGAGGAGATAGTAGTTGCTCTCCGTAATTTTTGTATTTCCCTTGTTCCTTTTTGCAGTGGGTTGGAGCTTTATAACTTTGGCCATTAAGTACTAAGTCGACGATTATTCCAACTTTCAAAGCTGTGACACTTCAAAGGATTTCGATGACATTGGAGACCAGAAAGTTTGAAAAAATAATCCCATTGTTCGGGGGGTGCTAGCGACATTAAAGTCTTGTCATTGGGCTCTTAAAATATAGGATAATCTGATATTTCAAGTGTACCAGCTACATCAATGTCCTAACTTTCATAACAAGACAATCCCATTGTGTAGGGATGCCAAAATAAATGATCTTTTTTGTTAAACGTCGTACATATTATTCCCCCTTTAAAACTAAGGTTGTCTTTAGGTATCCTTGCTATCGAGATCCTTTAATGTTGGTGGTGACTTTCCCTTTTTGACTTCCTTTTGCGTCCATTGAGGAGTATGTCTTTCTCAAAAATACCTACTTCTAAATTTGTAACATAGGATGTCATCACATTTAAGAGATCATGGAGTTGTCCACAACCTGTTTCATCTTAGCTTGAGGTTTTATGAGCTCGTTGACATACTACTTCATCATGAACTCGACTAGGCATGCTACTTCATTTTGAACTTGACTAGGCACCAAATTGAGATTTCATGTGCTCGTCGACATGCTACATCATTTTGAACTCACAGACGAAAAAACCACGAGTACACCATCGTGGAGACTTCATTAAATCGAGAGATCTTTATTCATGTCACCTGTTAAGGTGTCATCTCGCAAGCCGCGCCAATAGGCGACTTCATTACTTAGCCCAAAAACAAATCTATGAAAGAACCGATATGGCGACTTCATTAACTTGGGAGATCATCATTCATGTCACCTGTTAAGGTGTGATCTCGCAAGCCGAGCCCATAGGCAACTGACCTCGAGAGTTTCAAACCTGTATGTACGCCGACATAGCGACTTTATTACTTGAGAGATCATCATTCATGTCACCTGTTAAGGTGTGATCTCGCAAGCTGCGCCCATAGGCAACTTCACTGAACTCGCGAGATGCAAACCCGCGAGTGCGCCGACATGGCGACTTCATCATCTTGAGAGATCATCAATCAATACGTGTTAAGGTGTGATCTCGCAAGCCGCACCCATTGGTGACTGACCTCGCGAGTTGCAAACCCGCGTGTGCACCGACATGGAGACTTCATCAACTTGAGAGATCGTCAATCATTACACCTATTAAGGTGTGCTCTCGCAAGCCGCACCCATAGGTGACTACTTCACTGAACTCGCGAGATGCAAACCCGCGAGAGCGCCGACATGGCGACTTCATTAATTTGAGAGATCATCAATCATTACACATGTTAAGGTGTGATCTCGCAAGCCGCACCCATAGGTGACTACTTCACTAAACTCGCGAGATGCAAACCCGCGAGTGCGCCGACATGGCAACTTCATCAACTTGAGAGATCATCAATCATTACACCTGTTAAGGTGTGATCTTGCAAGCTGCAGCCATAGGTGACTACATCACTAAACTCGTGAGATGCAAACCCGCGAGTGCGACGACATGGCGACTTCATCAACTTGAGAGATCATCATCAATCATTACCTATTAAGGTTTGATCTCGCAAGCCACACCTATTCGTGAATGACCTCGCGAGTTGCAAACCCGCGTGTGCGCCGACATAGCGACTTCATCAACTTGAGAGATCATCAATCATTACACCTGATAAGGTGTGATCTCGCAAGCCGCACCCATTGGTGACTGACCTCGCGAGTTGCAAACCCGCATGTGCGCCGGCATGGCGACTTCATCAACTTGAGATATCGTCAATCATTACACCTGTTAAGGTGTGATCTCGCAAAACGCACCCATTGGTGACTACTTCACTGAACTCGCGAGATGCAAACCCGCGAGTACGCCGACATGGCGACTTCATCAACTTGAGAGATCATCAATCATTACACCTGTTAAGGTGTGATCTCGCAAGCCGCACCCATAGGTGACTACTTCACTGAACTCGCGAGATGCAAACCAACGAGTTCGCCAACATGGCAACTTCATCAACTTAAGAGATCATCAATCATTACACCTGTTAAGGTGTGATCTCGCAAGCCGCACCTATTGGTGACTGACCCGTCTAGAACGCTGATACTTTTTCTTTGGAATGGCACTTTTAATCGACTACTTCCTAATGAAGTGGCACATATAAGAAAGCTACAAGTCGCAAGTTGCAAGCCGCAAGTTGTAAGTTGTAAGTCCGTCCCTGGAAAATGATGAAATAGTGCCTGATTTTCAAAATCTTTCTCAGCCCCTTAATCAACTTTGACTTCTTGTGACTTCTCCTTCTCAAATTCCCAAGCAGGCGAGTTCCTTGTGATCCCATTTCAAGTTGGTGGTTCCATCACACCTCCAGGAGGCTACCCAGATTGTCTACCACTATTCAATTTCATATTCAAGAATTTTTCCCAATTCGTTTTCTGATAACACTCCAGGATTTAATCGAAGTTGTTTGCGTTCGGCTGTGATTTCAAAGCAAGTTCCACAAATTTTGCCATCACTAGTCTACAACTTGCTAACGATTTCATTTCTGGCAACTTCCTTTTCCCGATTTCCGAGCACACCAAAGATGTCGGCGACATTGATTTTTTCGGTGTGATTGTTAACATCCAGGTTTACCGTTGCTATTTCGGGACTTCGCGGCAAAAATAGACATCGGCAGCTTCCGAATTCCAAAAATATCTCTCCTTCTCGCGACATTAATCAAGAAGGCGACTTCAATCAACCAGGTGATTTCACAAGGATTTTCTTTCCCAGAATTCCGCGCATATCCTAGGACACCCATGGAGACATCCTTGCTATCTAGTGACATTCTTTTCTCCGGCGAGATGCTCGATTTCCGGGGAGACTCGCGACTTCAATTTGGCGAGTTCCATCATGATGAGAGAGAAAATCATTTAACCCTTGTGGCTTCACCAATTCCATCCATCTTTGCTCGTGGCTTCATATCGACCCCAACTATGGGCACATTCCGAGCCGGGTCAGAGATGGTTTTCCATACCTTCATCTAGTTTTCTGAGCCAAATTTGGTTGGAATAGAGATCGCAAAGGAAACAAAGAGAAGAAAAATCTGCGTCGGAGCGAGCGGGCGCCTGGTCTGCACCACGCGGGCGCCTGGTATTGATCAGAAGGATTGGCCTTTAGACGAGAGGTAAGCGCGCGCCTGGTACCCACCGAGCGGGCGCTCGGTGCCGCGAACTGGAATTCGGGGAAAGCAGTTTTTTCGGGATTTCTCTTATGTTTAGGTTTAGGTCTTATTCTAGGTTGTATATTTAAGCAATGTTACACCCCCATACTCATTGTAACTTAGATTTAACATATTATAGTGGAAGATCCTGGCTTGGTAGTGCCCCCAGAAGTAGTCAAACATATTGATGAATTGGGTAAACAATTTCTTGTGTTCTTTTGTCTTTGTCTTTTGCTTTGCTTTATTATTTCTTGTGCTTGTTTATGGTGCGGTGATTTCTTGCGATTTGCTTGGGTGTTGGAGGTCTTATTCCACAACAACTGGTATCAATAGCTCCGGTTGAACGATCAGGGTTTATCAGGCGATTCGGGTTTATCAAGCAATCAAGAATGGGCAAGGATAAACAAGCGGTGGAGAAATTTGATGGGTCTGACTATGGGTTTTGGAAGATGCAAATAGAGGATCTCTTGTACAACAAAGATCTCTATAAGCCCTTAACAAGAGTCAAGCTGGAAAGCGAAAAACAGGAAGATTGGGATCTTATGGATCAGAAGGCCCTAGGGGTGGTTCGATCTACTTTGTCAAAGTGGATCGCGAAGACTACCAAGAAGGCGAACCACCAAGGAGCTATTGGATTATCTTACTGAGAGATTTGAAACTCCATCTGCTGTAAATAAGGTTGATTTGATACACAAGATGGGTAATCTCAAGATGCAAGAGGGACGATCCTTAGCCAAAGAGCTATTGCTAGCATCCTTACCAGGAAGTTGGAGTGGAATGGTGACGACGTTAAATGCTTCAGCGGGTAAGAACAAATTAAAGTATGATGATGTTAAGGAATTTCTTTTAGGTGAGGAAAATCGCATAAAGAAGTTGGGGACACCATCTACTTCGGGATCGGCTTTAGATACAACTAGCAGGGGAAATCCGGGTACTAGCAACAAGGGGAGAACTAAATTAAAGGAAAACGTAGGAGGTGGTGAGTATAGGCCTAGGGAGAACAAGAATGTACCAAGGGTTGCCAAGGGATCAGTTCAGTGCTATCATTGTAAGGAGTTAAGACACTACAAAAAGGATTGTCCCATGCGAGGGGATAAATCAGCGAATGTAGTAACTGGGGGGTGAAGATTTACTGGTTCTAAGTGTTAGTAGTGCACTAGAATCATGGGTGCTGGATTCGGGGGCATCATTCCACTCATGCGGGCATGCAAAGGAGATGGAAAATTATACTTCCGGTGATTTTGGAAAGGTTTATCTGGCGGATGGCGAGCCTTTGGAAATCAAGGGGAAGGGGGATGTGAGAATAGGAGCATCGGACGGGAAGGTCTTACATCTACACAGGGTCAGACACATTCCGGGTTTGAAAAAAAAAACTGTTATCAGTTGGGTAGCTTGATGAAGAAGGTTACAAGGTAACTTTTGGCTACAGGAACTGGATTATTACCAAGGAGGATTCAGAGATTGATCGGGGTAATAAGGAGGGGATATTGTATTTGGCAAATAACACCAAGGATAGTATCGCGGTGGCGTCAGTCAAGGATGATACGGATTTGTGGCATTGTCGATTGGGTCAAATAAGTGAGAAGGGGATAAAAGTACTTTGCTCAAAGGGTTTACTACCGGGTTTGAAGACAGTCAACGTGGGGATCTGCGAAGATTGTGTGTTTGGCAAACAAGCGAGAAGCAACTTCTCGAGGACATGTAGGGCTTTGAGGGAAGCAAAGTTGGAATTGGTTTACACAGATTTGTGGGGCTCGGCCCTGGTAACTTCTCTAGGTGGTGCGTCATACTACATGTCGTTTATTGATGATTCGACAAGGAAGGTCTCGGTTTATTTCTTGAAACACAAAGATGAGGCATTCGAGGTGTTTAAGAAGTGGAAGGTCTTGGTGGAAAATCAGACGGGTCTTAAGCTCAAAAGCTTGAGGTCTGACAATGGTGGGGAGTATGAGCTCGGGGAGTTCAAGAAATATTGTGTAGCGAATGGCATTCGTATGGTGAAAACACCAAAGGGCACCTCAACATAACGGGGTTGCAGAGAGGATGAACAGGACATTGAACGAGCGGGCTAGAAGTATGAGGTTGAAGAGTGGACTTCTGAAGACGTTATGGGCATATGCGGTTGACACGGCATCTTTCTTGATTAATAGAGGACCTTCGGTACCATTGGGGAATGAAATTCCAGAGGAAGCATGGAGTGGCAATCAGGTAAATTTATCCTTTCTTCGCATATTTGGCTGTGTTTCATATGTTCATATTGATTCTGCTGTTAGAACTAAATTAGATGCTAAGTCTGTAAAGTGTATGTTTATTGGTTATGGCGGTGATGACTTCGGGTATAAGTTTTGGGATGACCAAAATCATAAGGTTATTCGTAGTCGGGATGTCGTATTCAATGAACAGGTTTTGTACAAGGACAGAAAGGGGGCATCTGATGGGATTAGTTCGGAACCAGAGACTGTTGAGGTAGATATTCCAGACTCGGGTGGGAGCAGGACGGTTCATGATGATCATGATCAGGGGGTCACTGAAGATGAACCACATACTCCAGGACCGGATATTCCGCTGCGCAGATCCAGCAGATTGCGTGGATCTCCTGATAGGTATTCTCCTTCGAATTACTATTTGTTGTTAACAGATAGTAGTGAACCGGAGTGTTATGTGGAGGCTGTTCGTAGTGCACGTGGTAATAAGTGGAAAGCTGCGATGGATGATGAGATGGACTCATTAAAAGCCAATGAAACTTGGGAGTTGATTAAAATACCTAAGAGGAAGAAGGCATTGCATAACAAGTGGGTTTACAGGATCAAGGAGGAAGAAAACGGCAGTAAGCGTTACAAGGCAAGGTTAGTTGTAAAGGGGTTTCAGTAAAAATACTGTATTGACTACACCGAGGTCTTCACTCCTATTATGAAGATGACCACTATCAGAATAGTTTTGGGGATAGTAGTGGCAGATAATTTATTGTTAGAACAAATGGATGTAAAGACGGCCTTTATTCATGGGGATTTAGAGGAAAAATTTACATGGTACAACCAAAGGGATACTTGTCTAAGGGTAACGAGGAACTGGTTTGCAGGTTGACACTAAGAGCTTGTATGGCCTTAAACAAGCTCCTAGGCAGTGGTACAGAAAGTTTGATGGATTCATGCATGACATTGATTTTATCAGATGTGAGGCGGATCATTGTTGCTACTTCAAGAACACTGACAACGGGTACATAATCTTGGGCATGCGGATTGACCGGGATAGGGAGTCGGGTAAGTTTGTTCTTTTACAAGCATAGTACGTCGAGAAGGTCTTGGCAAGATTTTGCATGGAAGAGGCAAAGCCAACAGGTACACCGTTGGGTATGCACTTTAAGCTATCCAAAAAAGATTCTCCTAAGGGCAAGGAGAAGCATGACAAGATGGCTAGGACTCCATATGCTTCGGCTGTGGGAAGTCTAATGTATGCTATGGTGTGTACAAGGCCGGACATTGCACATGCGGTGGGAGTAGTCAGTCGGTACATGGGCAATCCAGGGAAGCAACATTGGGAAGTGGTTAAATGGATCCTTCGTTACTTAAAGGGTACTGCTGGTAAGGCTCTATGTTTCTCAAGCAAGGATGTAGTGTTGGCGGGTTATGTCGATGCGAATTTTTTGGCATCAAGTGATCTTGATAAGAGGAGAAGTACTATGGGTTATGTGTTTACATTGGGTGGTACTGCAATCTCCTGGGCTTCTAAATTGCAGAAGATTGTGACTCAGTCTACTGCGGAAGCAGAATATGTGGAAGTGACAGAGGCAAGCAAAGAGATGGTATGGTTGCAGAATTTCTTGGGTGAATTTGGGAAGACGTGAAGTGGTAATGCTCTCTACAGTGACAGTCAGAGTGCAATTCATCTAGCAAGGAATCCAGCGTTTCATTCTAGGACGAAGCACATCGAGCTGAGGTTTCACTACATCAGACATCTCTTGGAGAGGAAGATTTTAAGGCTGTAGAAGATTCAAGGATCGGAGAACCCGGCTGACATGTTGACAAAGGTTGTAAACCTTGAAAAGTTGAAGCTATGCATAGCTTCAGCGGGGCTTGGAGAATAGGGGAGGAGGAAGGCACTATCATGATCGAGGTGGGCACTATGGCACTAAGGATGAGTTGAAGACGGATACGGGGCTGATATACGGGTTGATCTCTAGGTGGGAGATTGTTGGAATAGAGATCGCAAAGGAAACAAAAAGAAGAAAAATCTGCGTCAGAGCGAGCTGGCGCCTGGTCTGCACCAGGTGGGCGCCTCGTCTTGATCAGAAGGATTGGCCTTTGGGCGAGAGGTAAGCGCGTGCCTGGTACCCACCGAGCGGGCGCTCGGTGCCGCGGACTGGAATTCGGGAAAAGCAGTTTTTTTGGGATTTCTCTTATGTTTAGGTTTAGGTGTTATTCTAGGTTGTATATTTAAGCAATGTTCCGCCCCCATACTCATTGTAACTCAGATTTAACATATTGTAGTGCAAGATCTTGGCTTGGTAGTGCCCCCAGACGTAGTCAAACATATTGACGAACTGGGTAAACAATTTCTTGTGTTCTTTTGTCTTTTGCTTTGCTTTATTATTTCTTGTGCTTGTTTGTGGTGCGGTGTTTTCTTGCGATTTGCTTGGGTGTTGGAGGGCTTATTCCACAACAAATTTGAGTGATTACCATTTCTCCAAGTTGTTCTCTGGCTCCCTTCTTCCCACGCACAGAGATAGAAGTCTGACTTCTTTCATTTCTTTCTCCGGTGACTCTCCGGCAGAAATTAAAGATTCGTTCATGTCCCGACAACGGAACCAAATGATGTTGCATAAAATATGGATTCGTGCCTCGATCTGCGTGTTGTAGTCTAGAGATACACTGTCTTGAATATTTGACTTTCTACCTGAGAAAACAATACACCGGTAGCTCAATGCCGGGAGGGTTTCCCGGCGAAGAACCTCGGACGTGAGAGTAAGATACAAATCTCATGTTCATGTCAACAATGGAAGAAGAGAGAACTTAGAGAGAGAGAGAATACTGAGCTTTTATTTCCTTACCTAAACCTCCTTTATATACTCAACTACAAGTTCCTTCAATCACCCTCACTTTGCCACGTGTCAACTTCCTGGTGGTCCTTCGCCCAACACAAGGAGACCCTCAATTTATCTTTAGTTTTCCCATACCTACTCAATGGGTCTTATCCTCTACTTTTCCCACTGACATTAAAGACAAACGGCTGATGTGACACCATAGTGGAAGTCGCATACGACTTCCCACTAAACCCGACTACGTCACATTTACGTCCAGTTGACTTCAAAGTGAACCCGACCATGTCACACTCTGTCAAGTCGACTCCCAACTGAACTTGACCATGTCACACCCATGTCAAGTCGACTTCGAACTAGGCACCCATGTCAAGTCGACTTCGAACTAGGAACCCATGTCAAGTCGACTTGGAACTAGGCACCCATGTCAAGTCGACTTGGAACTAGCACCCATGTCAAGTCGACTTCGAACTAAGCACCCATGTCAATTCGACTTGGAACTAGCACCCATGTCAAGTCGACTTCGAACTAGCACCCATGTCAAGTCAACTTCGAACTACCTTCTTTCAGGCCCACTCCACATGGCCAAGTCATTAGGACTCAATTTGGGCTTAGGCATATCAGTATGTTTGTTTTGAGACGTGATGATGTTGAGCATAAACTATTATCCTTTCACCCATTCGTTTCTTATTTTAACAACCAACCAGCGCATGTCCTCGATACAGTTAGCTATACAAAAAGATATGCAAAAAAAAGGCTAAAATATTAAATCTAAATTATTAATTAACACTACCACTTTACATGTATAAGAAAACATAATAATGATTATCCAAGTCTCATAAGAGTAAGAAGAAACAAGAATAGAATAAAAAGTGGTTAGTTGGAAACAAATCTAAATTGGGAAGGATTATGGATTGAGAAGAATGTGATTTGGTGTAGCACATGAGAGTACAAGTAAAATAAAAAGAAGCATTATTCAATGTATGTATGGGGTTATGGGAATAAAGTGGAAAAAGTCTGCCTTCCTTCTGCCTTCTCAAGGCCCCCACTCTCCATTTAGAAGAAATACTTACTTTAGTCCAATTAACTTTGCACTACTCCCTCCGTCTTATGTTTATTACTATCAAATAGTAGTGTATGTTGATTAAAAAAATATGTTCACAAAGCAAATATTTTAAGTGTGTAAGAGAGATAAAACTAAGTTAGTGGATAGTTGTTGTGAGTGGATAAGAGAGAAAAAAAATGAACATCTTGGGTGAGTAGCAATAAGTATGGAACGACCAAAATAGAAATAAGTAGTGATAAATATGGGACGGATGGAATATTTTATTTAGGTTTTACTTTGCTGTCTTGAAATGATATTGTTTATTTTATGTATTTTGTCAAAAAAACAAATTAGCCTTAATTCTATAATTGGAATATTAAAATGTATTCACTTTCAAAACTACCAAAGTAAGACCAATATATTTTCATGATTTCTTAATGAGTTTCAAAAATAATCACCTTTCACTAAATATAATTATGTCAATGAGAATATATTTTATACTATTTCAATAGTTAAATGAGACTATTTTTATGAACCAAAAGTTTGGACTTTGGACCATATTTTGTAATTTGAGAATTTTTGTTTTACCCTATCTGATTATATTAAGTTTTATTATTTGATGGTCATGCTTAAAACTTTACTCAGCGTTCTACTAAATTATCAGCTACTACTACAGTTATTATAATCTTAACTTTCTCTTGTTGTTCTAGTTCAATTATAATTAAGAATTCAACTATCTCTATAATCATCATTAGGGTGTTGATGCGTCATTCAATCGCAAGTGTAGATATACCACCGTTTGACCACTTACAAAATAAGAACTACTAACAACAAACGTATTTATACTTTATTACCACATCATCACCATCCAACTACTACCATTAACCAAAGTCAGCATTCATATACTCATTAATGATTCGACAAAGACAAAAACTTGTGTGAGAACACTCCAATCCGTCTCATGGGTGAGACGGGTCATTTTTTTGACCCATTACCCGACCCACAACCCTGCTCCAGGACCCATGGGGGGACTCTGCCACGTGGCAGCCCCTCATTGGCCCCAAAAATTTTTTTTTTTTTTTTTTTTTTTTTGCTTTTTAAAAATTTTTATATTTTTATTTTTGGTTTTTTTTCGGTTTGTGAAAAGTAATAGTTACCATCTCTTAAAGTAATAGTTACCATCTCTTAAAGTAATAGTGTTATTCCTATGTTTTCTTCGTTTGTCAAAAGTAATACTTATTATAACTAAAATGTAACAAACGTGTTATTTATATGTAATAGTATTTGTAAATAATTGTAATACATATGTATAGATATCTATTTGTTTTCAAACAATAAGTTACAATGGGGTCAAATTTATCATGATACATGTAAAAGTATTACATTATCTATAGAAATCTGTTACAATTTCGTCAATCAAAATGTTACATTTACTTGTATAAACTTACTATTACATTCATATACATAAGTTATTACTTTTCAAATGGGTAAAAACGAGCTTTTGTTTTTTTAAAACAAGTATTACGTTTACTTATGAACAATGTTACTTTAAGAGATGGTAACTATTATTTTTTGCTAAACCACTGAAAAGCCGAAAAAAAAAAAAAAAAAACTAAAAAAAAAAAAATCCGGCCAATGGTGGGTTGCCACGTGGCGGGTTCGGCCCATGGGTCATGGGGCGACCCGTCTCATGCATGAGACGGATCCCTTGTTCTCATGGGAGACCACCTCTTCGACAAATACGAAATTATGTTTAAAAATATGTTTTACCACGAAGTTATCAAAAGTTGTATTTTACTAAAGTAAAATTATATAAACCTATTCAATTGTAAATCAAATATTAAAAATTACAAAATATACTATCAAAATAAAGGTGAGTTTATTTTGAATGAAAAGTGTGAAAATGATGAGGACGGGGATTATTTCAAATTATAAGTTTAGGTTTTAAAATAATAGTAATATATATTTGGATAAATAAAATGGAATTTATTTATCTATTTTGACAAGTAGTAATATAGGGTCTATAGTTAGGGGACATTTGAGGTCTAAATTTTTGGGCATTCCTAAATTGGGGTCTACAGGTAGTTAGGATTTTGGTAGTTTAGGGTCTTAAAAATTAGGTCTCGTGTTTTCTAACGTTTGAAATGACCAATGTCCTTGTGAAATTTACAAACTTAATTTAGTCAATTAGCATGTGATCGCTACGTGATGATTTAACTGAGATTTCTACCGATTATGTCAAAAAGCCATATTTGCTAATATTTGGTAACTTCAGACTCTTAATTATTACTCCATCTGGTCCAAAATAACTGTCACTTTTGGTCAAACAGATGTAAGTTTGACCAATAAATTTAAACCAAAAATAATGATCCTAATAAAAATCTAAAAATTGTTATTAAAAGTATTATTAATTATAATACAATGAAAATTTTTAGATTTTATTAGCATCATTATTTTTTATTTAAATTATTGGTCAAAGTTACATCTGATTGACCAAAAACGACAGTTATTTTGGACCAGATGGAGTAAAATTGAAATATATTAAACTCCTTTCTACAAACGATCCACAAACTTTGGATAATTACTTGTAATTTGCTCACTTCAAATCTGTCTTATATCTTTCAAAATTGTAGTAGTGTGATTTTATCTTTCAATTGATTTGGCATAAGTACTAAAAATATATCAAGTGCGTGATAAAAGACGTTTTCTTTTTTTTCACAATTTTTATTAAAATTTGTATTATAAATAAAACAGATAACATCAAGTAAAAGTTAAGAGAGCGAAGTTTTATTTCCTCTCCATTGTCCACTCTTTCCTCCTTATTAGTGGGTAATTCACTGAGTCATACATGTCATACTCACAACAATTATCAACTAACTTTTTCCTATCCCACTTTGTCCTTAATTCTTGAACCCACCAATTTTTTGAACCCACCAATTTTTTGACTCTTAAAATGGAACGGTGGGAGTAGACCGTTGAAAATATTACAAAGTGAACCGAAATTATCACCAAATACATCAAGGCTCTAATGGTAGAAAAATGGCATCAAGTACATTGCTCACCTCACTCACCATACGCCAGCCAATCACAGAAAAAGCTAACTAAATAAATGGTCATTATATATACTTGGCCCCATTCCCTGGCAAAAATAAAAGCAAAAATGAAACATTACATTAAAGTAGTATTGATATTGTACCTAAATACCTCTAACCTATTTGATGTTTTCTTTGATAAATTTTACAGTACCTTATTTATTTGATGTTTTACCCTTTATTTTCATCTATTCGAGGAAATCAATGGAAATAAAATATACTCCCTCCTTCCCAGAGCAAGAGTCCTATTTTTTTTCGCTGTTATTACGAAGGTATTTTGAGCAATAATTTTATGTTGATCTGATTATCCTAATGGAAATTTTAAACTTGTTATTGATGCTTTCTTATATGTACTACCAATATCAATATCTAGATGTTCATTAATATAAATGAAATAACCTAAAATTATTGCTCAAAATACATTCGTGCTAACAGAAAAAAAAATACTCCCTCCGTCCCATTTCAAATTGCAAATACTAAGTTGGCACGGAGATTAAGGGAAAAAGTGAAAAAGGTAATGTGTTGTGAGTGTTGATAGTTGAGTGGGAGAGAGAAAGTGGGGTAGAGAATAGTTAGTGGGTTAGTGGATGTGAGTGTGCAAGTGGGTTAAAACTTGCCATTTTTGGATTTTACAATTTTAGTTGGGACACCCTTTTTGGCAACTTTTGCAATTTGAAATGGGACGGAGGGAGTATGACTCTTACTCTGGGGCGGAGGAAGTATAACTTAGGATGCATACAGGGCCGGCCCTGAGGGTGTGTAAAGTGTGCCACCGCTCAGGGCCCCCGATTTTGAAGGGCCCATTTTTTAATTATATACTTTCTCCGTCTCAGTTTAAGGTTTTTAGTTTGACTATGCACGTTTATTAAGAAACTAAGACAAAAACAAAAGAAATTAGTCAACCAAAAGTAGAGTGAAGGATATAAATGTCCATTCATGAAGCAAGTGGGTGAAAGTAAGTTAGGTATGTAATGGTTTTTTTTTTTTGTAATTAAATGAACTTTTTGAGGGCAAGAATCTCCAATGCACTATTCATTCTTTTCCATTTATGGAATAAAGCAACTAAGAACCTTAATCTGGGACATACCAAAAAGGAAAGTAAGAACCTTAAACTGAGACGGAGGGAGTATGTAATAAATATACTCCCTCTGTTAGGCCCAATTGGTAGGAAAATAGGCTAGAGGGGGGGTGAATAGCCTAATTAAAACTTTTTCAAAGAAACACTTTTATAAATGCAAAGTCACTTATCAGATTGCAAACTATTATCAGTAAGCGCAGCGGAGAAGATATGACTTGTTTTAACTCACACAAAATCAGTTTATAAAAAGGTTTTGAGAGCTTGGTTTAAATACAAAGTAGTTTCTAAAAGTTCAATCCAGTTTCAAGAGATTGGTCAATGGAAATGAAGTTGAGTCAGTAAGAACAGTAATGATTTGCCGGTGATAGAGTTCCAACCGGCAAGGACAGTAAGTAACAGAGGACACAAAGATTTGGAGAGGTTCACAGTGTAAATACTGCTACGTCCTCTACCAAGTTTGGTCAGAACTTGGATTTGGGTTAAGAGCACTATTAAATATCCCTAGTCTATTACAAGAGCGGCTTTGCCGGATACAAAGACTAAATTCTAGAGATAGTTTAATGAATCGTAAAGCAAATATCTGACCAAGTGTATTTGAGCGGCAAGTTCAAAAGAACTTATCTCACTCAGGTGGGTGTGTGAAAACTCAGACAACGTATTCCTTAAAATAATCTAGTTCGGGAACACTAACAGTGTTGTAGAGTTTGTGCACAAGTGTATGTCCTATTAAATGATCTAATGATTATCTGGACAAGGAATGTTTGAGCTTCAATGAATGCTGCAAACAGCCAACTCTCTTCAATGCACTAAAATCACCAACCTTCTTCAATGCACTGAGTCCTCTATTTATAGGAGGAGTTAATGTCTTAGCTTGTTGAAGAAGGATAACATTTGAATTTCCAGCTGGGTATGTGAGGAGCATTTAATGCAGTATCCTTGGCATTAATGGCGAAGATACGCGTGCCTTAAAAATCTGATAGGTAAAGACCCCTTTGTCTCAACCGGTTACCTGCAAAAGCAAGTAGAGACAGAGTATAGCTAAAAGTAGCTATGTGTCAGACGGCGCAGTGATCATTACAGAGCAGGTAAACTACTTTATGATAAAACAGTATAGAGACAATCAGCAAGGTTGACTTTATTGAAATGATGTCACCTGACTGACAGTGCAGACTGTCTATTATATCGGCATGTTGTGAATGGAGTTGATCGGCAACTTCTTTAATAAGTTGATCGGCAACTTCTGTAGCAAGTTGATCGGCAACTTGTCGCATGTTAAGAATAGAGTTGATCGGCAACTTGTTTACTGGTCTGCTGATTTGCTTCCTCTTGCTGGTTTGTCTTGAATGAAGAGTTGAAATACACCTGTGCTGGTCACAAAGGATCCTAAGGGCACCTTAAAAAGGTTCTAATAAAATTGGGGGACCCTAAGTGTAGACATGATTGGGATTAAGTAATTCTAGGACCTAGGTATCTATTTGAACAACAATCTCCTCCTAATTACTTAAGTCCAATCACCCTTAAAGCTAAAGACATCTCTTATCTTAGGGAAAAGATTTCTAAGGATATCTAGGTATAACCAAATCCTAAGGTAAGTCACACTAGATGTCTAATGCAAAAGGTGGATTCACCAAAATAAATGGTGAAGCCGGTTCAAGGAATCGGCAAGAGTGATGATCTGCAAAAGGAAATAGCACAGAATAATGCAGATAACAACACAAATATAAGAACATATTAGCACAATAAAAATTTTATAAGCAAAGAAATTTGTCTGTGAAGGTCTTCAATAAGATATCTACATCATAGGCTATGTGACTCAAGGATCAGCAGCTGGAGGATCAGAAATCTTGGGATCTGCTGCTGGAGTTGAGTCCTTTGTAGATTCAGTCTTCCTAGCCTTCTTTCTTTCTTTTTCTTCTTTACTTTCAGCTTTCCTCTTTGCTTTGCTCTGTCTTCTCTGCGCACTTTCCAATCTTTCAGTCAGCATCTTGTTGTTGGCTTCTAGAGCAGCTATCTTCAGATTAGCTTCGGCAAGAGCAGCTTTGGTCTCAGATAATTCTTCTTCAAGTCTTCCCATATCTCTTATCTGCAGCCTCTGATTGTCAACAAGATTCTGTTGAATGTTATGAGTTGTCCCCAAGGATTCAGAAAGAGCCATTATACGCTCTTCTCTATCAGCAAGGAGAGCTTTCAATTCTTTGACCAGAGTATTCTCCTCCTCCTGATTGGACTTACGTAGACGCTTAACCAGGTCTTTGTGAACATCCTTAACCAGGTCACCAACAGAAAGAGCCATATCACCAATATCAGCACGAGTGGCAGGCACTTGCTGATTTGTGAAATCGCCTTCACTAAACTTCAAATACTCATACAGACTGTTGACGATGGTCGGCTGTAAAATACTGGCAGACGTCGGGAGCACTATTGAAGGGATAAAATCTTCATTATTCAGATCAGCATCTTCAATAAGCACATCATCAGTCATCATCTCATCATCAGAGGAGATCAAGATCGGCTCAGAGGGAGATGGAGGAACAGGAGCAGCAGGAATGAGTAAGAACCATTGAAGGGCAGCATCATCAGTAGATGAGAAGAAATCGGCAGGGACAGAAGTTGAGACAATGAGATCATCAGTATCATCGGCACGAAAGATCGGCAAAGGAAAAGCTGGATGAACTATAACTGCACGATCAGTCGGCAGCTGAAACATACCACCGTCTTCAAGTGAAAGGAAGGTAGCCAAGATTAAGTTCAAATAAGCACGACCTTCAAGAATCATAGTCATTAACCCGGCATTCATCAGCCTTGAGGTATAGACTAGATGATCGGCACGCTGACGGGGATGGAATAATGGCAGAGTCATAGCCAAAGCGGCAGACTTGATCAAATAAAGAAGGCCACGAGGATTGGTATGCCTAACTTCAATGATGTCAGTCAGCAGATCATTGATCATCAAGCAGCTTCTCATCCATCCATTTGTAGTAATGCATACTTCAGTTGGAGAAGGACCGGGAAGGGTAGATTCACCTCTAATCTTTATCTGTCCTGGTCTAGATCAATTGGGTCATAGACCACTTTCTTCTTAAGTCTAGAAATCCGAGGAGTCTTTCCCTTTGTACGAACAATGTCATCATCATTGAGAATCCAAGGAAGATAGATTGGACTATCACTGGTAGAATCTCCTGGAGAGAATTTATGCTTGGTGACATGAGGGTGGTCTTTGCCGAATGGGAGTGGACATCTGCCTAAGGTATACTTGAAGGATAACCTTGGATGAACAGTGAAGAGAGGCTGTCCAAATTTGTTGGAGGGGATAGATGCATTGGAAGTGTACCAGTTTGAGCACATCATATCCTTCCCATTGAGAAAATAATCATAGCTGGGTGGTGGAGAAGTATCAACAGCATCAGGATCAACAAAGGCTTGTTCTCCAACCACCATGTAATCAGCAGGATCTATCTCATCGGCATGATCTACATCGGCACGAGCAGCAACAGGATCAGCTTCATCAGCATGATCTACATTGGCATGAGCAGCAGCAGGAGCCGGCAAGATAGGGGTGATAACAGACGGCAAGCTGAACAAAGGCTGTAGAAGAATCTCTTCAAACTGTAGACTAGCAGCAATGTCAGCATCCATATTAGGAGTACTATCATCAGCACCTCCTCCCAACTCCACAACCTCCTTGATTCCAGTAGGAGAACAATCTGTATTTCAGGGGTGACTGATATTAACTGAGTGTCTGTAGTTTGCTCAGTAAGATGAGTGTCAGCAGTTGTCTCATTAGTCACTTTTTCAGCAAGTTCTCCTCCTGAAACAGATACATCCAACTGTTGAGTGTCCATAGTTGTCTCAACTGGAGCAGGAAGGTCGGCAGATAGACCCATCAGAGGTTGAGTGTCTGAAGTTTGCTCAACATGAAATTCCACTATATCTTTGATAGAATCATCGGAATGCCTTCCTTCAACACTACTATCACCCTCAAATACAGATTCTGCAAAGACTTTAGCAGTGGAAGCTTTAGTCATGACAGTTATGATTGGCATCTTGTCACTATCTGTTGTGAGTGAAGTGGAAGGAGAGTCAGCAGTGTCTTTGTGAGCACAGACCAAATCACCAAGCAAATCAGCACCATCATCATTATCAGCATCAGAATCACTGTCAGCAGAGTCACCATCGGCAGAATCATCGGAACTATCGGCAACAAAAGAATTATCAGCAGCATCTACATCATCGGCAGAATGAACATCGGCATCAGATAAAGTCTTGCTGCTGCTGGGAGAAGGAGCTTGAGCAGATGGATCGGCAAGATTTTCGGCAGCTATGCGATCGGCATCTTGCTTCAGCAGAAATTCATTGGATTTGTCAATCAAGTCCATAGTGACTTTCTTGACTGATCTGAAGAAGTGTACATTGAGAGGACTGTCAGCAGGAGTCTCGTCATCATTGTAGGTCAGAAGATCTTCATTATTCTCCATTCTGCCTATCTGATAAGGATCAAACTCTGTGAATTGAGAGAGCTGATTGAAAGTCCTGGCGTAGATAATCCATACATCCTGAACCATCATATCTTGTCTAATTCTGTCTTGAAAGAGATAGATCTGGTTCCAGGAAAGTGGTAGGAATTCAAAATACCGACCAAAATTGAGCTTTAGTTCATCCTCTTTCAACTGCTTGAACTTTGATAGAGGGACAAACTTCTCTTTCCACATATCAGTGCGTCTGTCCAAACTCTTTTGATCAACATAATCAGCAGGATTTCCGGGAGTGACAGTGTCTTTCATCTCTTCATGAAACTGAAGAAGACGACGAATAAAGGGAGGCAGATGGTCAATCGGAAAGACCCAATTCTTGTTCAAGACCTTGTTGGTGAAGGGCCAAGGATTCTTGTAGAAGGTGTGGAAAGTTGGGTTTCTGATTGGAGCGCATTTCCTAGGAGTCTGAGACTTGAGCTTCTCAATGACATCCTCAATACTTTTGCCATCGGCAAAGTCATCAGTGAATTCTTCATCAGGAATTTCAACCTTGACAGTAGGATCGGTAGTTAGGGAAGCACCGGCAAGATGAGCAGGGGCAAACCTAATTAGCTTGGCTCTTGGATCAGCAGGAGGAATAGTAGAAGAAGGAACTTCATCGGCAAGCTTCACCTTCTTTGTCACCACTTGATCGGCAATCTTTACCAGTTTCCTTTTCTTTGGAGCACCAGGAGTAGAATCGGCAAGAATCCTATCAGTTGAAGTAGCAGGAGTAGAGACTGCTGCTGATTGAGAAGCAACTGAAGGAATGGTCTTTGCCTTTTTCTTCCTATGAGTAACAACAGGTGCAGGAGCAACAGAGGGGGTATCGGCACTGGAAGCATTCTTTGAAATCCTTTTCCAATCCTTAGCATTAAAGAACTTCAACCTATTGAAAGGCATGCTGGATGGAAAGCGATCGGCAGCTACTACATTGGCATTTCTCCTCAGAATCATACTTATCAACAGATAATGGCATCCTTTTCCAGGATTGGCCTTGTTCTTCAATCTGTCAGAAGCCCACTTATCAGCAGCCGTAGCGATAATCCTGAATATGTAGGCACACCAGTTGAACTCAATCTGCAGAACAATGGCGGCCTATCTTCAAACTGCACATCAGTGATATTGCTGTGGGATCCAGATCGGCAAATGAGACATCTATCAACTATCTCAGCCAAAGCATAGTATCTTCGGGGATAGTGAATCTTCAGATGATTAGTGCCATTAAGCCTTGTGCCAGCACCTCTCATGATAATCCAAGCCCTATCCAGTTCCTGCTCATCAACTAGAGCACTCAACCCTTCATTCCCAAGATTGGGAAAAACTTCAGAGATAGAAGAGGGAGTAAGAGAGATCTGCACGCCCAATACGGTAGAATTGATGGAGACGATAACGGAGGAGTCAGCACGAGAGTGGACAACAGAGGAGTTGGAGAAGAATTCTTTGACAAGATCCACAAATACTGAACTAACTCCTGATGGAGTGATGAACGAATCAAGCAAGGACCCAATAAAAAGATTCTTCAAGAAAACCCCGTCGGCTTCGTCGTTGAAGTAGTCGGAGTCAACATAGCCTCCGTAGATATCTTTTTCACCGGACATTGTCTGCAAAATTACTCAAACAACTCTCAATGTTAGAAATAAAGACAAATCAAACCATAAATGATTAGAAATGAGCAGAGTATAAACATTAACACTTACCAGATTATGAATAGATGAACAAATAGAACGATGAACTGATAATCTGGAAAGAGGAGAGATAGAGAGAATAGAGAGTAGAGAGAAAAAAAATGGCGGAGAAAAAGCTTAATGGAATTTTGAAAGGCGTTATATATGTTATGGTGGAGAGAGAGAATATGAGAGGGCAAGGGAGAGAAATAACTGTACCTATAATCTCAGAGAACGTGCGCACGCAAAAATTAATGCGCACACAAATCAGTAAGGTGAACAGTTAAAAGTAAGAGGGAGAAAGGGTAAATTAGTCAAAAATAAAATAGAAGTGATGATGACCTGTTTACCTTGCTGATGTATCGCATTAAATGGAATACATCTTGACACGATTTTGGATAAGAAAGGTACACACACGTGTCAGGGAGATGGTGTGACCGATGTACCTTTGATTTGATTGCTTACGTCATGTGTCAAGAATCTTATCTTTTGCAGAGACGTGCTGATTTGATTTTACCAATCGGCAAGATAGCTTGAATCGGCAAAATGATTGAATCGGCAAGATATTGAATCGGCAAGATATATAGATAGAATCGGCAAGATGATTTTGACAAATTTCGATCGACAAGATTTTGTCGGCAGGTTCGTAGTCGGCAAGATAATTGATGATCTGCTGATTTGATCGGCAGACTAACACAAGTAGCAAAGTTAGCACAATTTTAACCATAAAAATCAATCATACCCAATTCACCTCTGAGGAATTCAAATCTTTTCTGATCCAAGGGCTTTGTTAGTATGTCTGCTCTTTGGAAATCGGTATGGACTTTGAGCAGCACAACATTCCCTTTTTCAACATGTTCCTTCAGGAAGTGGTATTTGATGTCTATGTGCTTGGTTTTGGAATGCATGACCGGATTGTTTGATACTGAAATTGCTGATTGGTTGTCACAATAGATGGGACAAATTTGAGATGGAACTTCATAGTCAACCAGCTGCTGCTTCATCTATAGAATCTGTGAACAGCAACTGCCGGCAGCTATGTACTCAGCTTCAGTAGTGGAAGTGGAAATTGATGCTTGCTTCTTACAGGACCAAGACACCAATCTATCACCAAGAAATTGTCAAGTTCCACTTGTACTCTTTCTGGTCACCCTACAAGCTGCAAAGTTTGCATCTGAATAACCTATTAGATTGAAAGATGAATCTCTTGCATACCATAATCCAAGGTTAGCAGTGCCACATAAATATTTAATGATACGTTTTACAGCCTGCAGATGGGATTCCCTAGGGTCAGCTTGAAACCTGGCACAAACACAAACAGCAAACATAATATCTGGTCTACTGGCAGTAAGATAGAGGAGTGAGCCGATCATACCTCGGTATACTGTTACATCTACTTTCTTACCAGACTCATCCTTATCTAAGTGAATGTTAGTGCCCATCGGTGTGCTTTGAGAGTGAGCATTGTCAAAGCCAAACTTCTTGATAAGTTCTTTGGCATACTTGGCTTGACTGATGAATATTCCTTCATGTGTTTGTTTGACTTGAAGTCCAAGGAAATATGTTAGTTCACCCATCATGCTCATCTCGAACTTGTTCTGCATCAGTTTCTCAAATCTCTTGCAAAGTGATTCATTAGTGGAACCAAAAATAATATCATCGACATATATTTGAACAAACAATGAATGACCCTTATGCTTGGCAACAAATAAAGTAGTATCGATTTTACCTCGAGTGAAGCCTAAGCCATCACTAAGTAAAAACTTAGATAGGATTTCATACCATGCTCTTGGAGCTTGCTTTAGGCCATAGAGAGCTTTCTTCAATCGGTAGACATGATCAGGCTTCTTGGAGTCCTCAAAACCTGGTGGTTGTTCAACATAAACTAGTTCTTGGAGTTCTCCATTCAGGAAGGCACTTTTCACGTCCATTTGATATAGCTTGAATTCTTTGAAGGCAGCATAGGCTAAGAAAAGTCTTATAGCTTCCAATCTTGCAACAGGAGCAAATGTCTCATCGTAGTCGATTCCTTCCTCTTGACGGTAGCCTTTAGCAACTAACCTTGCTTTGTTTCTAATGATTTTCCCAGCTTCATCCAATTTGTTCCTGTAAACCCACTTAGTACCAATAACTTGCTGAGAAGTTGGTCTTGGCACAAGTTCCCATACTTTGCATCTTTCAAACTGATTCAGTTCCTCTTGCATGGCTTCAACCCAACCAGGATCGGCAAGAGCTTCTTCAGTCTTCTTTGGTTCTATATCGGAGACCATAGCAGATGAGAAAAGGCTTTCAGCAAATGCTCTACTAAGGTTCCTTGTTAATCTGGGACCAAAGACATCACCAATCACATTTTCTAATGGATGATCACGAACAGTTCTGACTTCTCTCGGCACATCTTGTCTTACTGATTCTTGTTGTAAGGATTCTAGATGAGGATCAAGATCAGCACATGGTGTAGGAGAAGAACTTTGAGTGAGAGGTGGATGAAAGCTTGGAAGATTAGGTCTTATAACAGAAATTGGTTGAGGGCTAGATCTGTCTTCAGAATGATCAGCAGAGTTTGCATCGGCAAACGGATTATGAAATTCATCAGCAGGTTCTGGTTCTGCTGATGAAGGAAAATACGGAGCATCTGCTGATTCTTCTGCTGAAATGACTGGATCAGCAGCTGGTACTTGATCTGCAGGATTAGTATTACTGGATTCACCTGTCTCATGAGCACTAGACACATTAGTACTATTTGGAGCCTTGTCAGACTCTAACAAATCAAATTCATCAAAGGTTACATGAACAGATTCAACAATTTTCAAAAGTTTCTTATTGAAAACTCGAAAGGCCTTACTGTGTTTAACGTATCCAACAAAGATTCCTTCATCAGCTTTCTCATCAAATTTACCTCTGTGCTCTTTTCCATTGTATAGCACGTAACATTTGCAGCCGAATATCTTGAAGAATCCAATGTTGGGAATTCTGTCTCTCCAGAGTTCATAAGGAGTCTTGTTATGGAATTTGTTGATTAGAGATCTGTTCTGCGTGAAGCAGGCTGTATTGATCGCTTCAGCCCAAAAGTACTTCGGCAGCCTGTCTTCGGCAATCATGGTCTTACCAGCTTCAATGAGAGTTCTGTTCTTCCTCTCAACAACACCATTTTGTTGTGGTGTACCGGCAGCTGAGAAGTTGTGGTCTATACCATGATCATCACAGTGCTGAGCAATACCATTGTTCTTGAATTCAGTTCCGTTGTCTGATCTCATACTGATGATATCGCTTTCTTTCTGAGTTTGTAGTAGTCTGAATAACTTGGTGGCAACAGCATAGGTGTCATCTTTGTGACTGAAGGTTTCCACCCAAGTATATCTAGAGAAATCATCTACTACAACCAAGGTGTATCTACTTCCCCCGATACTTGCTGTAGTTGTGGGGCCAAATAGATCCATATGTAGCAATTGGAGGCACTTAGAAGTTGACATGCAGGGCTTGCTTCGGAAAGATGACTTATGTTGTTTTCCAAGATGGCAGGCCTTGCATTTCTTTGCTTGATCAGCAGACACTTGAGGCAGACCGGTAACAAGATTTGAACCGGCAAGCTTGGATAGATATTTGAAGTTCAAGTGACTGAGTCTCTTGTGCCATAGCCATGAGTTCTCACTGATGTTCTTAGCTACAAAACAAACATTAGCAACACCAGTAATAGCACTTAAGTCTACTGCATAAATGTTACCTTTACGTTTGGCAGTGAGAAGAGTTTCATTGGAAGCAATGTCTTTCACATAGCAACTGGAAGTAGTAAATACGCATTGCATTCCTTTATCACAGAATTGTGATATTGATAGAAGGTTGTGTTTCAGACCATCCACTAGAGAGACCTTCTGTACAGTAACTGCACCTCTCTTGATGGTACCTATACCGACGATTTTTCCTTTGGCATTATCACCAAACACTACTGGGGGACCTGATGCTTCAATAATATCGGCAAGAAGATCTGCAAATCCTGTCATATGTCTTGAGCAGCCACTATCTAGAATCCACAAATCCTTGCTTGCACCAGTTGAGGCCATGAAGCATTCCTGAAATAAAACAGTATGCTTATGGTCCCCCTTATTCTTGGGTCCGAGGGTTAGTTCCTCTTTGGCAACCACATCTGGCCACCACTAGAGGATGTAACCTCAGTGGGTCCAGATAGGTGCTTCAAGAGGCATTCATGAGCCTTGTGACCATAATCAAAACAATTAGAACATCTCACTTGACTGATAGGCTATGGAGTCGGTAGAACATCATTCTGTTTAGTCAGTGCATCGGCAGAACTAGGGAATTGTGCAGGCACAAACTTAGTAGGTTTAAAGGTGCTAGTATTGCCTTTCTTTCCATTCTGTTTACCTTTGGCAGTTACCTTTTTAGGCACTTGTCCATCGGCAGCAGAGGAGGTCAGATCGGTAGCACTTGCTCTGCTGATGTATTCACCAAGAATACCGTTATCGGCAGACTCAGTATCAGCAACCTTAACATATCTTTGTTTGTGCTTATCATTCCTTTTGTTCTGGTTCTTAGGATACTTCATTTCCACAGCACTGTATATTGGCTTAGCATCCTTATGCACTGAGTTAACAGGACTACATTCAACTTTCTCATCCTTTTTCTCGGTAGCACAAGTTTCAGTAGAGCTACTGCTGCTGGAATCAAATCCTAACCCAGATTGGTCCTTATATGACATTTGGGTCTGTAGGATTGTTTCAACAGCAACTCTAGATTTTGTGTAAGAGTCAACAATCCTTGAGAGATGATTGTTTCTTTTCACAAGATCTTCGATCTGAGCTATCAATACTGCTACTTGGCATTTGAGATCCAGGTTTTCCTTTTTTAAAGAAATAGACTCAAGCTCGTGTCCTTTGAGAACTGAAAGTTCAGACATAAGCGAGCTATTCTCGTTAGAAATTCTTTTGAAATCAGCAGCCATCACTTTATGAACGCTACTCAGCTTCTCATAATCAATAAAAAGTTCATCCATTGTCTCTACCATCTCAGCCTTAGATAATTCTGGAAGAGGGTCGGCTGAATCTTTGGGAGTAGAGGAAATGGGTTCAGGTGAGAAGTCAGGTAGGGAAGAGATGGGTTTCGAAAGGCTTTTGGCAATATTGGGATGTTCGGTGAATGAGAATTTTCTTGTCATCGGCAAGGGTTTTGTTTTAGAAGCATTGAAGTGAGAAGAGTTACACTGTCCATAGAGTGAAGTTCCCACTTGATGAACCTTGTATCCTATTGGATTTCCTGATTTGATGCTTACTTCCTTGAAGTATGGTTGAGCTCTTCCAGTTGGTATTTCTTTGACTGGAGTCTTTGGCGGCAAGGGATCTCGGTAGATTGGAGTCGGCAAGGATGAAAGATCGGCATCATCTGAATCTAATGCCATGAAACTTACATCGGCATCCTCATCTTCATCGGCATCATCGTCTGAATCGGTTTCACACCAGACCGGCAAGGCTTTTTCTGTGCTATCATCGGCAACATAACTTCGAGACTTTGGATATCTCTTGTTTACTGATTTCCTCACGTATTCATACTTTGGCTGAGGACATTTTGAGGCAAAGTGACCAGGTTTTCTGCAGTTGAAGCAGACAAGATCACCTTTGCTGTTTTTGCCATCGGTAGCACTGGTACTTGGTTTGTTGTAGCTTGCTGATTTTTGAAATGGTGGTGTAAAATATTTCTGTTGCTGGTGACTTCCTTTTTGCATCTTTTTGAAGTCTTTGTACCTCTTGTAGTTTCTGGCGAAGGCGGCAAATTCGTCTTCTTCCATTGTTTGTTCTGAAGGTGTTTCTGAGGTTTTTGAACAGCAGGGTGTTTGATGGGGATCTATAGGAGGGAATTTGGTTGAAGGAAAGGATACCTGAGATTGAGCTGATAGAGACAAGTTTTTGAAATTTTTGTCGAGAACGTTAAGTTTTTGCAGTTCTCTCTCATACAAGAACAGACTAGACACAAGTTCTGAATAGAGGTCTTGTTTAAGTCTCTAACTTCTCTAACAGCAGTGACCTTAGTATGATACTCATTTCCTAAAGAACTTAGAAAACGAATATTAAGATCTTTCATAGTATACACTTTACCTAATGAAGCACATAAATTACTTACCTCGCAGAATCTGTCGTAGGCACTTCTTAGAGATTCACCATCTAGTTTCTTGAAAGATTCAAACTCCGCAATGCAGTCGTAGAGTCTGTTGTCTTTCACCTGCTCATCTCCTTCAAAGTATGCAAGGAGTTTGTTCCAGCATTGTTGAGCCGTGGAGCACAAGTCAATCAGTTTCTATTGCTTGTCGTCCAATCCACATGAGATAATGTGGCACGCCTTTCCATCTAGAGCAACTGAAAGTTTGTCTTCATCAGTCCATTCTTCTCTAGGTTTTTCAATCAAGGTTTCATCAACTTGAACATGCGTTTCTTGTTCAGTGTCTTGATCAGCATGAGCAGTCAGAGGAGTGGAAGGAATTGGTCGTAGGTGGTTGAGACCTTTAGAGGAATGATTGGACCACCTTCTATTACTTGCATTAACCGGTCATCGATTGAGTTCATATACTTTATCATACGAGATTTCCAGACACCAAACTCATTGACGTTCAACAACGGAATGGTAGTGATGTTGAACGACTGCATGATTTTTCCTGCCATGGTATCGGCAATACAAGCTGCAAAGCTTGGAAATTTCTTTCAAAATTCCAAGCTCTGATACCAATTGTTAGGCCCAATTGGTAGGAAAATAGGCTAGAGGGGGGGTGAATAGCCTAATTAAAACTTTTTCAAAGAAACACTTTTTAAATGCAAAGTCACTTATCAGATTGCAAACTATTATCAGTAAGCGCAGCGGAGAAGATATGACTTGTTTTAACTCACACAAAATCAGTTTATAAAAAGGTTTTGAGAGCTTGGTTTAAACACAAAGTAGTTTCTAAAAGTTCAATGCAGTTTCAAGAGATTGGTCAATGGAAATGGAGTTGAGTCAGTAAGAACAGTAATGATTTGCCGGTGATAGAGTTCCAACCGGCAAGGACAGTAAGTAACAGAGGACACAGAGATTTGGAGAGGTTCACAGTGTAAATACTGCTACGTCCTCTACCAAGTTTGGTCAGAACTTGGATTTGGGTTAAGAGCACTATTAAATATCCCTAGTCTATTACAAGAGCGGCTTTGCCGGATACAAAGACTAAATTCTAGAGTTAGTTTAATGAATCGTAAAGCAAATATCTGACCAAGTGTATTTGAGCGGCAAGTTCAAAAGAACTTATCTCACTCAGGTGGGTGTGTGAAAACTCAGACAACGTATTCCTTAAAATAATCTAGTTCGGGAACACTAACAGTGTTGTAGAGTTTGTGCACAAGTGTATGTCCTATTAAATGATCTAATGATTATCTGGACAAGGAATGTTTGAGCTTCAATGAATGCTGCAAATAGCCAACTCTCTTCAATGCACTAAAATCACCAACCTTCTTCAATGCACTGAGTCCTCTATTTATAGGAGGAGTTAATGTCTTAGCTTGTTGAAGAAGGATAACATTTCAATTTCCAGCTGGGTAGGTGAGGAGCATTTAATGCAGTATCCTTGGCATTAATGGCGAAGATACGCGTGCCTTAAAAGTCTGATGGGTAAAGACCCCTTTGTCTCAACCGGTTACCTGCAAAAGCAAGTAGAGACAGAGTATAGCTAAAAGTAGCTATGTGTCAGACGGCGCAGTGATCATTACAGAGCAGGTAAACTACTTTATGATAAAACAGTATAGAGACAATCAGCAAGGTTGGCTTTAATGAAATGATGTCACCTGACTGACAGTGCAGACTGTCTATTATATCGGCTTGTTGTGAATGGAGTTGATCGGCAACTTCTTTAATAAGTTGATCGGCAACTTCTGTAGCAAGTTGATCGGCAACTTGTCGCATGTTAAGAATAGAGTTGATCGGCAACTTGTTTACTGGTCTGCTGATTTGCTTCCTCTTGCTGGTTTGTCTTGAATGAAGAGTTGAAATACACCTGTGCTGGTCACAAAGGATCCTAAGGGCACCTTAAAAAGGTTCTAATAAAATTGGGGGACCCTAAGTGTAGACATGATTGGGATTAAGTAATTCTAGGACCTAGGTATCTATTTGAACAACAATCTCCTCCTAATTACTTAAGTCCAATCACCCTTAAAGCTAAAGACATCTCTTATCTTAGGGAAAAGATTTCTAAGGATATCTAGGTATAACCAAATCCTAAGGTAAGTCACACTAGATGTCTAATGCAAAAGGTGGATTCACCAAAATAAATGGTGAAGCCGGTTCAAGGAATCGGCAAGAGTGATGATCTGCAAAAGGAAATAGCACAGAATAATGCAGATAACAACACAAATATAAGAACATATTAGCACAATAAAAATTTTATAAGCAAAGAAATTTGTCTGTGAAGGTCTTCAATAAGATATCTACATCATAGGCTATGTGACTCAAGGATCAGCAGCTGGAGGATCAGAAATCTTGGGATCTGCTGCTGGAGTTGAGTCCTTTGTAGATTCAGTCTTCCTAGCCTTCTTTCTTTCTTTTTCTTCTTTACTTTCAGCTTTCCTCTTTGCTTTGCTCTGTCTTCTCTGCGCACTTTCCAATCTTTCAGTCAGCATCTTGTTGTTGGCTTCTAGAGCAGCTATCTTCAGATTAGCTTCGGCAAGAGCAGCTTTGGTCTCAGATAATTCTTCTTCAAGTCTTCCCATATCTCTTATCTGCAGCCTCTGATTGTCAACAAGATTCTGTTGAATGTTATGAGTTGTCCCCAAGGATTCAGAAAGAGCCATTATACGCTCTTCTGTATCAGCAAGGAGAGCTTTCAATTCTTTGACCAGAGTATTCTCCTCCTCCTGATTGGACTTACGTAGACGCTTAACCAGGTCTTTGTGAACATCCTTAACCAGGTCACCAACAGAAAGAGCCATATCACCAATATCAGCACGAGTGGCAGGCACTTGCTGATTTGTGAAATCGCCTTCACTAAACTTCAAATACTCATACAGACTGTTGACGATGGTCGGCTGTAAAATACTGGCAGACGTCGGGAGCACTATTGAAGGGATAAAATCTTCATTATTCAGATCAGCATCTTCAATAAGCACATCATCAGTCATCATCTCATCATCAGAGGAGATCAAGATCGGCTCAGAGGGAGATGGAGGAACAGGAGCAGCAGGAATGAGTAAGAACCATTGAAGGGCAGCATCATCAGTAGATGAGAAGAAATCGGCAGGGACAGAAGTTGAGACAATGAGATCATCAGTATCATCGGCACGAAAGATCGGCAGCTGAAACATACCACCGTCTTCAAGTGAAAGGAAGGTAGCCAAGATTAAGTTCAAATAAGCACGACCTTCAAGAATCATAGTCATTAACCCGGCATTCATCAGCCTTGAGGTATAGACTAGATGATCGGCACGCTGACGGGGATGGAATAATGGCAGAGTCATAGCCAAAGCGGCAGACTTGATCAAATAAAGAAGGCCACGAGGATTGGTATGCCTAACTTCAATGATGTCAGTCAGCAGATCATTGATCATCAAGCAGCTTCTCATCCATCCATTTGTAGTAATGCACACTTCAGTTGGAGAAGGACCGGGAAGGGTAGATTCACCTCTAATCTTTATCTGTCCTGGTCTAGATCGAATTGGGTCATAGACCACTTTCTTCTTAAGTCTAGAAATCCGAGGAGTCTTTCCCTTTGTACGAACAATGTCATCATCATTGAGAATCCAGGGAAGATAGATTGGACTATCACTGGTAGAATCTCTTAGAGAGAATTTATGCTTGGTGACATGAGGGTGGTCTTTGCCGAATGGGAGTGGACATCTGCCTAAGGTATACTTGAAGGATAACCTTGGATGAACAGTGAAGAGAGGCTGTCCAAATTTGTTGGAGGGGATAGATGCATTGGAAGTGTACCAGTTTGAGCACATCATATCCTTCCCATTGAGAAAATAATCATAGCTGTGTGGTGGAGAAGTATCAACAGCATCAGGATCAACAAAGGCTTGTTCTCCAACCACCATGTAATCAGCAGGATCTATCTCATCGGCATGATCTACATCGGCATGAGCAGCAACAGGATCAGCTTCATCAGCATGATCTACATTGGCATGAGCCGCAGAAGGAGCCGGCAAGAGAGGGGTGATAACAGACGGCAAGCTGAACAAAGGCTGTAGAAGAATCTCTTCAAACTGTAGACTAGCAGCAATGTCAGCATCCATATTAGGAGTACTATCATCAGCACCTCCTCCCAACTCCACAACCTCCTTGATTCCAGTAGGAGGAACAATCTGTATTTCAGGGGTGACTGATATTAACTGAGTGTCTGTAGTTTGCTCAGTAAGATGAGTGTCAGCAGTTGTCTCATTAGTCACTTTTTCAGCAAGTTCTCCTCCTGAAACAGATACATCCAACTGTTGAGTGTCCATAGTTGTCTCAACTGGAGCAGGAAGGTCGGCAGATAGACCCATCAGAGGTTGAGTGTCTGAAGTTTTCTCAACATGAAATTCCACTATATCTTTGATAGAATCATCGGAATGCCTTCCTTCAACACTACTATCACCCTCAAATACAGATTCTGCAAAGACTTTAGCAGTGGAAGCTTTAGTCATGACAGTTATGATTGGCATCTTGTCACTATCTGTTGTAAGTGAAGTGGAAGGAGAGTCAGCAGTGTCTTTGTGAGCACAGACCAAATCACCAAGCAAATCAGCACCATCATCATTATCAGCATCAGAATCACTGTCAGCAGAGTCACCATCGGCAGAATCATCGGAACTATCGGCAACAAAAGAATTATCAGCAGCATCTACATCATCGGCAGAATGAACATCGGCATCAGATAAAGTCTTGCTGCTGCTGGGAGAAGGAGCTTGAGCAGATGGATCGGCAAGATTTTCGGCAGCTATGCGATCGGCATCTTGCTTCAGCAGAAATTCATTGGATTTGTCAATCAAGTCCATAGTGACTTTCTTGACTGATCTGAAGAAGTGTACATTGAGAGGACTGTCAGCAGGAGTCTCGTCATCATTGTAGGTCAGAAGATCTTCATTATTCTCCATTCTGCCTATCTGATAAGGATCAAACTCTGTGAATTGAGAGAGCTGATTGAAAGTCCTGGCGTAGATAATCCATACATCCTGAACCATCATATCTTGTCTAATTCTGTCTTGAAAGAGATAGATCTGGTTCCAGGAAAGTGGTAGGAATTCAAAATACCGACCAAAATTGAGCTTTAGTTCAGCCTCTTTCAACTGCTTGAACTTTGATAGAGGGACAAACTTCTCTTTCCACATATCAGTGCGTCTGTCCAAACTCTTTTGATCAACATAATCAGCAGGATTTCCGGGAGTGACAGTGTCTTTCATCTCTTCATGAAACTGAAGAAGACGACGAATAAAGGGAGGCAGATGGTCAATCGGAAAGACCCAATTCTTGTTCAAGACCTTGTTGGTGAAGGACCAAGGATTCTTGTAGAAGGTGTGGAAAGTTGGGTTTCTGATTGGAGTGCATTTCCTAGGAGTCTGAGACTTGAGCTTCTCAATGACATCCTCAATACTTTTGCCATCGGCAAAGTCATCAGTGAATTCTTCATCAGGAATTTCAACCTTGACAGCAGGATCGGTAGTTAGGGAAGCACCGGCAAGATGAGCAGGGGCAAACCTAATTAGCTTGGCTCTTGGATCAGCAGGAGGAATAGTGGAAGAAGGAACTTCATCTGCAAGCTTCACCTTCTTTGTCACCACTTGATCGCCAATCTTTACCAGTTTCCTTTTCTTTGGAGCACCAGGAGTAGAATCGGCAAGAATCCTATCAGTTGAAGTAGCAGGAGTAGAGACTGCTGCTGATTGAGAAGCAACTGAAGGAATGGTCTTTGCCTTTTTCTTCCTCTGAGTAACAACAGGTGCAGGAGCAACAGAGGGGGTATCGGCATTGGAAGCATTCTTTGAAATCCTTTTCCAATCCTTAGCATTAAAGAACTTCAACCTATTGAAAGGCATGCTGGATGGAAAGCGATCGGCAGCTAATACATTGGCATTTCTCCTCAGAATCATACTTATCAACAGATAATGGCATCCTTTTCCAGGATTGGCCTTTTTCTTCAATCTGTCATAAGCCCACTTATCAGCAGCCGTAGCGATAATCCTGAATATGTAGGCACACCAGTTGAACTCAATCTGCAGAACAATGGCGGCCTATCTTCAAACTGCACATCAGTGATATTGCGGTGGGATCCAGATCGGCAAATGAGACATCTATCAACTATCTCAGCCAAAGCATAGTATCTTCGGGGATAGTGAATCTTCAGATGATTAGTGCCACTAAGCCTTGTGCCAGCACCTCTCATGATAATCCAAGCCCTATCCAGTTCCTGCTCATCAACTAGAGCACTCAACCCTTCATTCCCAAGATTGGGAAAAACTTCAGAGATAGAAGAGGGAGTAAGAGAGATCTGCACGCCCAAAACAGTAGAATTGATGGAGACGATAACGGAGGAGTCAGCACGAGAGTGGACAACAGAGGAGTTGGAGAAGAATTCTTTGACAAGATCCACAAATACTGAACTAACTCCTGATGGAGTGATGAACGAATCAAGCAAGGACCCAATAAGGCTGATGTGACACCATAGTGGAAGTCGCATACGACTTCCCACTAAACCCGACTACGTCACATTTACGTCCAGTTGACTTCAAAGTGAACCCGACCATGTCACACTCTGTCAAGTCGACTCCCAACTGAACTTGACCATGTCACACCCATGTCAAGTCGACTTCGAACTAGGCACCCATGTCAAGTCGACTTCGAACTAGGAACCCATGTCAAGTCGACTTGGAACTAGGCACCCATGTCAAGTCGACTTGGAACTAGTACCCATGTCAAGTCGACTTCGAACTAAGCACCCATGTCAAGTCGACTTGGGACTAGCACCCATGTCAAGTCGACTTCGAACTAGCACCCATGTCAAGTCGACTTCGAACTACCTTCTTTCAGGCCCACTCCATATGGCCAAGTCATTAGGACTCAATTTGGGCTTAGGCACATCAGTATGTTTGTTTTGAGACGTGATGATGTTGAGCATAAACTATTATCCTTTCACCCATTCGTTTCTTATTTTAACAACCAGCGCATGTCCTCGATACAGTTAGCTATACAAAAAGATATGCAAAAAAAAAGGCTAAAATATTAAATCTAAATTATTAATTAACACTGCCACTTTACATGTATAAGAAAACATAATAATGATTATCCAAGTCTCATAAGAGTAAGAAGAAACAAGAATAGAATAAAAAGTGGTTAGTTGGAAACAAATCTAAATTGGGAAGGATTGTGGATTGGGAAGAATGTGATTTGGTGTAGCACATGAGAGTACAAGTAAAATAAAAAGAAGCATTATTCAATGTATGTATGGGGTTATGGGAATAAAGTGGAAAAAGTCTGCCTTCCTTCTGCCTTCTCAAGGCCCCCACTCTCCATTTAGAAGAAATACTTACTTTAGTCCAATTAACTTTGCACTACTCCCTCCGTCTTATGTTTATTACTATCAAATAGTAGTGTATGTTGATTAAAAAAATATGTTCACAAAGCAAATATTTTAAGTGTGTAAGAGAGATAAAACTAAGTTAGTGGATAGTTGTTGTGAGTGGATAAGAGAGAAAAAAAATGAACATCTTGGGTGAGTAGCAATAAGTATGGAACGACCAAAATAGAAATAAGTAGTGATAAATATGGGACGGATGGAATATTTTATTTAGGTTTTACTTTGCTGTCTTGAAATGATATTGTTTATTTTATGTATTTTGTCAAAAAAAACAAATTAGCCTTAATTCTATAATTGGAATATTAAAATGTATTCACTTTCAAAACTACCAAAGTAAGACCAATATATTTTCATGATTTCTTAATGAGTTTCAAAAATAATCACCTTTCACTAAATATAATTATGTCAATGAGAATATATTTTATACTATTTCAATAGTTAAATGAGACTATTTTTATGAACCAAAAGTTTGGACTTTGGACCATATTTTGTAATTTGAGAATTTTTGTTTTACCCTATCTGATTATATTAAGTTTTATTATTTGATGGTCATGCTTAAAACTTTACTCAGCGTTCTACTAAATTATCAGCTACTACTACAGTTATTATAATCTTAACTTTCTCTTGTTGTTCTAGTTCAATTATAATTAAGAATTCAACTATCTCTATAATCATCATTAGGGTGTTGATGCGTCATTCAATCGCAAGTGTAGATATACCACCGTTTGACCACTTACAAAATAAGAACTACTAACAACAAACGTATTTATACTTTATTACCACATCATCACCATCCAACTACTACCATTAACCAAAGTCAGCATTCATATACTCATTAATGATTCGACAAAGACAAAAACTTGTTTGAGAACACTCCAACCCGTCTCATGGGTGAGACGGGTCATTTTTTTGACCCATTACCCGACCCACAACCCTGCTCCAGGACCCATGGGGGGACCCTGCCACCTGGCAGCCCCTCATTGGCCCCAATTTTTTTTTTTTTTTTTTTTTTTAAAAAAAAAAAATTTATATTTTTATTTTTGGTTTTTTTTCGGTTTGTGAAAAGTAATAGTTACCATCTCTTAAAGTAATAGTTACCATCTCTTAAAGTAATAGTGTTATTCCTATGTTTTCTTCGTTTGCCAAAAGTAATACTTATTATAACTAAAATGTAACAAACGTGTTATTTATATGTAATAGTATTTGTAAATAATTGTAATACATATGTATAGATATCTATTTGTTTTCAAACAATAAGTTACAATGGGGTCAAATTTATCATGATACATGTAAAAGTATTACATTATCTATAGAAATCTGTTACAATTTCGTCAATCAAAGTGTTACATTTACTTGTATAAACTTACTATTACATTCATATACATAAGTTATTACTTTTCAAATGGGTAAAAACGAGCTTTTGTTTTTTTAAAACAAGTATTACGTTTACTTATGAACAATGTTACTTTAAGAGATGGTAACTATTATTTTTTGCTAAACCACTGAAAAGCCGGAAAAAAAAAAAAAAAACTAAAAAAACTAAAAAAAAAAAAAATCCGGCCAATGGTGGGTTGCCACGTGGCGGGTTCGGCCCATGGGTCATGGGGCGACCCGTCTCATGCATGAGACGGATCCCCTTGTTCTCATGGGAGACCACCTCTTCGACAAATACGAAATTATGTTTAAAAATATGTTTTACCACGAAGTTATCAGAAGTTGTATTTTACTAAAGTAAAATTATATAAACCTATTCAATTGTAAATCAAATATTAAAAATTACAAAATATACTATCAAAATAAAGGTGAGTTTATTTTGAATGAAAAGTGTGAAAATGATGAGGACGGGGATTATTTCAAATTATAAGTTTAGGTTTTAAAATAATAGTAATATATATTTGGATAAATAAAATGGAATTTATTTATCTATTTTGACAAGTAGTAATATAGGGTCTATAGTTAGGGACATTTGAGGTCTAAATTTTTGGGCATTCCTAAATTGGGGTCTACAGGTAGTTAGGATTTTGGTAGTTTAGGGTCTTAAAAATTAGGTCTCGTGTTTTCTAACGTTTGAAATGACCAATGTCCTTGTGAAATTTACAAACTTAATTTAGTCAATTAGCATGTGATCGCTACGTGATGATTTAACTGAGATTTCTACCGATTATGTCAAAAAACCATATTTGCTAATATTTGGTAACTTCAGACTCTTAATTATTACTCCATCTGGTCCAAAATAACTGTCACTTTTGGTCAAACAGATGTAAGTTTGACCAATAAATTTATACCAAAAATAAGGATCCTAATAAAAATCTAAAAATTGTTATTAAAAGTATTATTAATTATAATACAATGAAAAATTTTAGATTTTATTAGCATCATTATTTTTTATTTAAATTATTAATCAAAGTTACATCTGATTGACAAAAAACGACAGTTATTTTGGACCAGATGGAGTAAAATTGAAATATATTAAACTCCTTTCTACAAACGATCCACAAACTTTGGATAATTACTTGTAATTTGCTCACTTCAAATCTGTCTTATATCTTTCAAAATTGTAGTAGTGTGATTTTATCTTTCAATTGATTTCGCATAAGTACTAAAAATATATCAAGTGCGTGATAAAAGACGTTTTCTTTTTTTTCACAATTTTTATTAAAATTTGTATCTATATAATATATAAAAGCAAAAACATTTCAAGCCTTCTCATTAAGCCACGTGGAATTATGACGTGGAAATCCATGTGGCATTATTCTATAGGCAAATGTATATAATACTTATTTCAGGAAATGATTTAGTTTTTTAAAACTGATTTTTTTTTTTAAATCAAATATTTTCTGAGCTTAAATTACGAAAACATGATTACTTAATTTTAGTAGGCTAAAGATAATGGATATCTTAAATTAAAATATTAGAAATTATAATCATTCAGTTAGTTGAATTTTAAGATATGGGCTATAGATAAGAAATGTGATGTAGCAGTATATCTCGGTGAAGAAAATCGAGCCACATATTTTGCAAAAATAAAAATAAAAATAAAAATAAAAAATGAAGGATTCTATAAATAAAGTATGTTTGATGGTTTAAATTACTAATTGATGCGGACACTAAGGCGTTGAAGTTTTTGGAGTAATTTCAGCGAGTGCGCCGAAACCGTCATAACTTTTGACTCCGGATGAACCGCGGAACGCACCGCATATCAAATCGAACGCCGGAGCGAGACGGACAAAAGTCGTTATCTTTAATTTGGACGTAGATGTTGTCAACTTTGCATGCATATTCATTTTTATATGAGAATTTGTATTTTTTGTTATTTAGTGAAAAAAAATTAAAGCGAATAATTAATGGTAAAAATCTACACATCTATATAATATATAAAAGCAAAAACATTTCAAGCCTTCTCATTAAGCCACGTGGAATTATGACGTGGAAATCCACGTGGCATTATTCTATAGGCAAATGTATATAATACTTATTTCAGGAAATGATTTAGTTTTTTAAAACTGGTTTTTTTTTTTTAAATCAAATATTTTCTGAGCTTAAATTACGAAAACATGATTACTTAATTTTAGTAGGCTAAAGATAATGGATATCTTAAATTAAAATATTAGAAATTATAATCATTCAGTTAGTTGAATTTTAAGATTCAAGTCATCTCTCGTACCCCAAACCAAACTTTTTGTTGACAAAAGGAACTTCTACGGGGTGCAATATCCCTTGTTGATGCTTCCCTAGGCCTAGACCGGGAAAGTGATTCATGTTCCTCATCATGCGGAGGAATTTAGGATTGCCGAGGGTCCATTGTCTGTTTCCCCCTTCTTTGTCGATGGTGTTGACGCCGGAGAGAGTGGCATCTTCTATCCCGTGTTGGACTTGGTGAACGGGTTGTCCCCCATTTCTGTGGATGGTGATATTCTCGGCCATGATGGTGACTACCTCGTCCCCATTTCTGATCTTGACACACTGATGGAGAGTGGAAGGTACCGCATTGGAACTGTGGATCCAAGGTCGGCCCAAAAGTAAGTTGAATGACGCAGGGACATCAAGTACTTGGAATGGGACGGACATGATCATGCTTCCAAATTCGATATCAACTTCTAATATTCCCATGACTGTACGGGCAGTGCTGTCGTACCCTCTAATGACTTGTGCGGAGGGTTGTAAATCGGAGCTTTTGAGCCCCAGTATACCCATGACTCGGCTCGGCATTAAGTTGAGTGCAGAACCACCGTATACTAGAACTCTTGAGATGGGTCTCCCCCTTACCCTTACTTTGAGGTAGATGGCTTCATTGTGTTCGGACCCAAATGGCGGGAGGTCCATGTCGGCAAAAGTGATTACATTGCCGAAGTGAATGTGACCTATCATTTCTGTGAGGTCCTCAGGAGTCGTGTCGGGAGAGAGTGATGTGTCATCCAAGTTCTTGATGACGAGGTCTCGGTGTTTCTTTGATGATGCAATAAGGTCCCAGATGGATATGTTAGCTTGCGTCTTCTTGAGCTGTGTTAACAAAGGATCTTCGGGTACGTCGCGTGCTTGCGATCTTTGAGAAGAGGTGTTGGTTGCTGCGGTATTGGGAGGGATTGTGCTCGTTTTTACTTGTCCACTACGAGTGAGCACGTTCACGGTCCCGTGTAGCTTCTTCTTCCTATTCTCTAAGACTTCCCTCATAATCTCATCATAAGTCACAACATAACAAGAATTATCAAGTTTATTCATATCATCGGAGCCCTCATTCACAATTAGGATCGAATGAGTGGTTCCTTCAAACTCTCCTACCTCTATTACATTGACACCACCCTCATTAGGGATTATGAATTCCTTCTTGTCTATGAGGTCTTGGATGGTGTTGCGGATGGAGAAGCAATCCTCGGTGAGGTGGCCGGTGCATTGATGGTAGTCACACCATTTGTGGTGGGCATGATTGGGACGGAGCGGTTGTGGTTGTTTTTACCCTTGGAGAGGAGTCATTTGCCCCTTGGCCTTTAGAGCTTCATAGGCCTCTGTGATGGTCATGCCATTGAGAGGAGTGTAGACGCGGTCGTTTTGGAACCGTTTGCCTTGTGGTGGAGGGACCTTCTTGTAATTCCCCTTATCGGTAGTAACAGCATTAACAGAAGCCTCTTTGTTTGAACTAGAGGCGGCCTTGTATCGGTAAGTAGGAGTGGCCTTTTTAATCTCCTTGAGCAAGTCATCCATCCGTACCCCCACCTCATACATTTGGGAGAAGTCGGAGTAGCAAGCCCCACTTAGGTGGGTGCGGAGATCAATCTTGAGACACTTGAGAAAGATGTCCATTTGCTCTTTTGTGTTTGGCCTCTCTACAATTTTAGAGAGCTTGTCATTCCATCTCCTTGTGAAGTCAATGAAGGATTCGTTGTCTCTTTGAGTGGTGTTCTCGAGCTCTTTCCTTGTGGGCCGGTGAGTGGTGTTGCCTTGATATTGATTTTTGAAGGCAAGCATAGCGGCGTCCCAATCAAGACGGACAGTGAGCGGGAGAGTTGCATACCAATCCTTTGTCGCCCCCTCGAGGGTGAGAGGAAAGCATTGAGCCATAACTTTTGGGGAGACCTTCTTCGGAACCATAGCCCAAATGTAAGTCTCGATGTGAGCCATCGGGCATGAGTTGCCCTTAAACTTGCTAATGTCGGGCATCTTGAATTTGTCGGGGAGAGCGGCCATCGTTCTCATGAGGATGGATGACTGATAAAGGCTTGTGTTGGATCCTTTTCCCATGTTGAGGCCGTCGAATTTTTGATCAATGTAGGCCATGATGGAATCGACCATTTTGGGGGTCGTTGTTGTTGGTGCTTGGTCCTCCCACTTTTTTGGTGAGGGCACTGACATATGGGCTTTCAAACAAACCCTCGGTCCACTCGGATTCCTCATTGTCATTAACCCCCTTGTTCTTGGAGAGCTTGAGGAGCTTGGCTTTCAATTGGTCAACCTCGGCCTCGTGGGCCTCCCTTTGACTGTCGACATGAGCTTTCCACAAGGCTTCTTTGGTTTGAGCCTCTTGGTTAAGGTTAGAGACTTGTTGTTGGCGTGCTTGAACCATGGCAGAAATCTGTTCGAGAGTCATGGCGTTGTTGGTGCTGGAGTCGCCGGCCATTGATGATGTAGAAGCTGTTGGAGTGATCGGTTCACGGACAAGCCTGTTGGATGAATCCCTGTAGATGCGGAGAGTACCAATCGGACCTATAATTGGAGAAGTAGCCCTTGTCAGTCTCGGTTCACACTTTCGGTCCATGAAGAGGTTGAGAACACACAGTTGGGCACACGACTCGAACCACATAAGAAAAAAGACTCTTTTTTTTTTATAAGTCGGAGGGAATGGGTCCCTTTTGGGGTTTCTAAGAAGATAATGGAATCGTCACACTAGTATATAGACCATCTCGCGGTCCCATATACTCATCGGATTCCATTGCGTTTGTGAATCCTACATGTGTCGGGATTAAACTAAATTAATGTAGTAAAGTATACATGCGGGGACGGATTTTTTTTATTTTCGTCCAAAATAACCACTTTTGGGGACGGATTTTTATTGCGTCCGTTTCAACAAGTTGGCATGTATGATTTGAAAACATTAGTTTAGGGAAATCTCGGTACATGGAAACCGACTTGGTCACGGAGTGTTAGACCCTAACTAGAATTGTGTGGTTTGTGCTCGGCTAAAGAGAGGCTTAAAGGTCACCCCCGGCATGTAGTCATGAACTACGCCACGGGCTGAGGTTTACCGCTTCAAAAGAGCAAAGGTCGAGTGGAGCTTGAAACTTTCTAGGACGGGCCTCGACAGGTTTGGGGTTGGACTTGTGCGACTCGATAGTGAGCAATTTATAGGAGTATTGTGCATGTAGTGTGAGGTCTATCACGTGACAATTTTTTTTTTTTTTTTTGAAAAGAAAAGATAAAAACACATAAGCACGTAAATTACAACTCCCGAATCACCCGTGTGACCGGTAAATAAAACATGAAATTAAAGAGTCCAAGGGTTCAATTCTGTTCTGATGCAGGCATCCGTGCCCACACCCCACTGTTCTGTTCAGTCACTGAAACCTGTTCTTGCCCTGAAAATTGGCCCAGAAGCGCGCGCCTCGGGCTAGTGTTGTGGGAAGCGTGCGCCTGGCGTATTGTATCTGGGAGGCGCCCGCTTCTGGGCTCACCTGTCAGATTATCAGAAACTTATGGACTCAGGGGATTGCCCTGGTCCTGATTGTGTGATGGAACCCCTGCAATGTTTGTTAGCACGAAATAATGGGAGGAATAGGAAGAACACATGGAAGGCGGGCGATTCTGGAATTTGACGCGGGACGCGCGCGCTTTGGACCATGAAGGTCCGAGGCGCGCGCTTCCCATGTCAATTTCTAGAATGCCCAGAAAAGTGAATTATGAACAGAAACACAAGTTTGACCCTCAAGCAGTCCCCAGCGGAGTCGCCACTGTAGATACCCAGGGGGACCACGGCTTGGCTAGAGCGCGTGAATTACCCTAGGATGTCTAATTGTGTTTTAGAGTCGCCACCCACGTTTTTGAGGAACGTAAGAAAACCTAATGTTTATGAGCCTATGTTTGATTTACGAAAACAGTGATTCTTTGGGATGAGGGGTTCGGGGGTTAGGTTACGAAATGGGAAGTACTTAAACACCCATTTCGCCCGAGCAAAGTCGGTCTTGTTTATTCATAATTCACTTTTAAAGATAAATGTGTTCTTCCTATTAAAATGATGATAAAAAGGGGTTTTAGAGTTTGAAATGTAGGGAGATGACTCCTAGGCCAATTCAATATAATGAAAGGACCGTTGGTGTCATGTCCCAAATGGTTTTGGGTGATTGCACGTTTGATTGAAGAAGAAGAAGAAGAAGAGAAATGCTTAAGACATTTACCTATAGTATCCTTCATAGAGAACCTCTTGTAAAGCCTTGAAGAAGAGGTTGAATACTTGGTTGAAGAAATCCCCAAGAAAAAGTCTAGGACAGAAGTGAGTAAAAGGTCTAAAAGTAATGATGTCCAAGGTCCCCTCCAATGATGGATTGGAGGGGTTTTTATAGTTGAAAAAAGGATTGTTTTTGGAGCCAAACGGAGTCTCCAAGAAATCTTTCCCGGGCAAAATCATGTAAAATGAGCAAGGGAGAGATTCTTGGGCAGAATCTGTAACTGACACACCTCAGAAGCGCGCGCATCCCACCTAGGCAGCGAAAGGCGCGCGTGTCTGGCCTCTAGGGGCGGAGGCGCGCGACTCTGAGAAGCAATTTTTGACAGAATGGACTAGAGAGTTAGAACTGTTATTCAGTTTAGTACCGGGACTTAACGGAGTCTGTCTGGAACTTAACCAAAGTAACAGAAACTAACAGAAAACACTTAAAAGAGGGAGAAACACAAAATCCAGTGTGCAATCGGGGTGAGCGGTCCAAGGTGGGGTGTCTACACCCACACTTCAGAAAAAGTTTCAAAGGAGACTATATTGAAATCCAACCTTTAACTACAATAAAAATAAGGGTTAGAGAACACATAAACTACCTTGAAGCTCTGCATTTTAGCAAACTCCACGCCTTTTTCTGCATACATTCTTAGTTAGGTAGTCTACGGGTGATCGAAAAGAGGAGGAGGGTAGCCGGAGAGATCAAGTCAGATATCTGAGAGGACATCAGCGGGATGATTATAGAAGAGTAAGCGAAGGAATTATTTTTTAGAAAATGGTTTTCTCTCGTTTTGCGTGATTAGAATGAGTTTCCAGTTTGAGGGAGAGATTAGTAACTGCTTCTATGAGTGGGGGGGGTAAGAATGGTTGGTGGTGGGAGAATTTAGGCCGTAGGATCAACTTTCAGAGTAAATCCGAGTCTCTCTTTTTCTCGGCGGAAAAATAACATGTAATCAAACACCCATGAGCACGGATCTGTCCATGTTGATTAAATTAAATACAAGATGAAATAAACTAACCCTTGAAGATCGCATCCATGAACACGGATTTTAAGGTGCTAAAGCAAACACACTCTATCAGTATCCACACGTCGAACAAACTCAAGAACACCTTCTTGATGCGACTGCTAGATCTAAATGCTTGATGAAGAAACGCTTTCTTCGTAGAAATTATTTTGCTTATCTAGTTATTGAATTTGATGATCATAGATCTCAAATTAATAATCTTACCTCTCTATATTTTAATGTTTCACAAACAATTGATATAGATTTTCAAAACCTATGTTATCCATAAGGTTTTTGGGGCTGTAAAACCCGGCACTTCTTTTTATATGAGAGGTTTGACCTAATTCCTTTTGGACCCGGGATTCCTTCTCCAAGAAGAAACCTGCAGAATCTGGCCAGGTACGGAGGGACAGCTGTACGGCTCCTTAGGAGCCGTACTCCTCCTGTCCAGCCGTACGGTGCCAGTGCAGAATCCCAGATTTTTCCAGCCTTTTCAATCTCAAACTTTTCTTGCCTTTCTTGCTTGTAGGAACGCTTCCTACGTGATTGCTTATCACATAAGCATCCAATTTCTTTAGATACTTCTCAAGTTCCAAACATATGGTAGCAAGTAATAGGACAATCGACATCCATAGATTCATTCACATATTTCTAATATATGTCTTTGTCTGTGCTTAAGGCATTAGGTCTCTAAGGAATAAGATTTATTAAGAATGTATAACTTCCGCTCTTGCTTTAGAACAATTCTTAAGCTCATGACTAGGTCAAGGAAGTTAATCTCATTCTGGGTAGATTGCGATGATTATACATGATTAAAGTTTAAAATATTCTGCACAAATATGCAAATAAATATACACCTATATTTCATACCAATATCATTTAAGAGATATTTAATGTATTTCACAAATACTCCCACTAAATTATACTCCCTCTGTCTTTTTAGTCTGTTCACTTTTGGCCAACATGAGTAAACTTTGACCAAGCATTTAATGTTAATCTAACAATCCTAATGAAATTTTAAAAGTTATTATTGATAATTTATATGATTATTTATCAATTACAATTTTTAGAATTTCATTAGGATGATTAGATTAACATTTAATGTTTGGTCAAAGTTTACTCCCGTTGACCAAAAGTGAACAGACTAAAAAGACGAAGGGAGTATACCTTAAATTAAACAATTGTATAATATAATTTAAGTGGGCTAAGATCCATATTTCACCTAACTTTGAGTCGGCTAGGGCACGACTGCTCAAAATCAAGTTATTTAGGTAGATAACTCCTTATCAATTACATCATATGTGACTCTTAGATCCTTTATGAGATTTTAGACATCTTATGTCTAACATGTTTTAATATCATCTGTACCTTAGGCCCAAAACTGTTTTGATAGCCTAATTTAGTCAAACCATTTTAAACGTATAGGAATCACTGTTTTCTCATCTTGCTCATAGATGAATAGAATTAATGCGCCTACGCTAGGGCGTAACCCACATAAAACTACCCATGTACTCATAAGTGTTTTAATCATGGATGGGCATATGACTTAAGTTTTATGAATGTTTATTTACATAGAGACATGCATCATATATTTAATTATGTCAAACATAATATAATATAGTCTTTGCATAATGTATGTTAACAAATCAAATTAATTAACAGAAGCAAAATCTTATGATTTAATTATGCAGAAAAATTATGGGAAGGAATCTAAATTTTCTGTAAACAATTTACAGATTGGATATTTCATTCGTTTGTCCAGAAACAAGGCGTAAGCCTACCATTGGCCCTTACGATGAATCAATCCATACTTATGATGAATCAATACATATTTAGTTTCTTTCTCTGTAAACAATTTGCACTTTGTTCATAGGGATAAATTCTGAAACTTTTGAATCCGCAGAACATCTATAAATTGAGAGCACAAAACACACGGCCGAAACTAAGCCATAAGGCAACCACAATTCCGTACTAAAATCAAGAAACTAAGAGAATCTTCCATACGGCCGAAACTAAGCCTATGAGGCAACCACAATTCCGTATGGAACGACAACTTGTTTCAAGATCTTTTATTGTCTCAACATTATCATAGACTACAACAATCCTGAACTCTTCAGACTTCTGATTTCTGCGATTTTCTGGATTAAATCATATTTCAAGAAACACGGTTTTGAAAACCTGTCATCTGAAACCAGATTCAATTCATGATTCAAATTTTATAAACAATTTACAGAACAATCAGAAAACCAAAAAACAAAACAAATCTGTCGAGGGCGCCGTACGGTGCTCCGTCCCAGATTTCCAGAATTTTTAAATTCGATCGATTCCATTATCGTGTTCATGCATTAATCAGATTAAACCAACACGAATTTACAGTGCGCAGTGGAAAAATAACATGTAATCAAACACCCATGAGCCCAGATCCGTCCATGTTGATTAAATTAAATACAAGATGTAAGAAACTAACCATTGAAGATTGCATCCATGAACACGGATGTTAGGATTCATTGTTAGTACACCCACTTAATTTGATTGATCCATGCCACGTGTCTTTTTATGGACTTTAAGACCGCATGTAATGAAGTTATACTTCAATTTTTAGATAAGTCCATTTCTAGATTTTTGTTTGTCTAGGCTGAGTAGTTCGGTTTACCCTTAGCGGTTTAGATCTTCAAAGCGCGTTTGTGCTATCTAAGAACCGCCAGCATGGAGTTGCTTATTTTTTATCAAACCGCATTCTGTGGTTTTGATGAAACTGCTCCTCAAGTCTCTCTTGGAACCGCTGATGACACTTGATGGAACCGCAATCATGTTACCGCGTGCTTCAGTTTCTTATGAAACCGCACATCAAGTTCATCATCGGAACCGCTCCTATGCCTGGTGGAACCGCCGATCAGTTATTGAAGAATTCAAGAGAAGTCATTTATTTCTTAGATAAATATTCCCTTTTCAACCGTAAAGGAATATTTTATGTCATGTCAAAATAACTCTAAGTTAACTTGGAGTTACTGCAAGAAATGTCGGTCTTGTCCAAGCAATTTGAATTGTTTACCGTTAGTCCTTTCTGCAATAAAGGACGGATGTCAGGTAGTGGTGCTACAACTACCTAGGACTACAAGACAAACCAAAGGACGACAATGACAGCTCAACCAATGGGATTTCGATAGCACTGTACCCTTCAGATTTGATTCAAATCTTTACCCAACGGTTACAAGGGTGCACTGCCTATAAATAGCCTTCATTATTCATCAATGAAGGCTGATGAGCTTCAAGATAAATTTCCCAAGTGTTCAAGTTTGCTTTTAAGATTGTTACCCAGATATTCAAACCTTCAACCATCTCCTTTACAAACCCAGAATTCCTTCATCAAGCTTCAAGCCTTTAAACCATTCATACTCAGCCTATTCACCGAAAGATATTCATTTGCTCATACCATCATTTAGATATTTAGAGCATTTGATTTATTTTCACACACACATCCGATTTATATAGTTATATACATTATATACTTCGAAAACACCGGTTATTATTTTTATAGCATAGGTTAGACTTATTGTTTAGAGTTTAGATTTATCTTGTAAAACCTCCTCTAATTAATACAAGTCTAGTAGCTATTAGAAAATCCTAGACTAACCATCTAGGTAGAGGACGTAGTTCATTCAAGAACGAACCTCTTCAAATTGTGTGTTTGATTTTTACTTTTCTGTCTTGTTATTTACTTTTCTGTTTGGGGTCTCTAACTTGAATCCATATACGAAATGACTTGAAAAGTGAATTGTGTTTTTCTTTGATCTTCAAGTTGATCTATCGGTTTCATCATAGTGTTTTCAACCCGAGTCAAACCGCCCAACTCTTTAACTATCCTTTTGGCCAAACCGCAAAACTCCGCTGTGCATTTCATCAGTTCGGTTTAAGTGCTTTAAACCGCAGTTGACCAAAATGATAAGTACTCGGTTGATTTTCAAGAGTTTTTTACGAAAAAGTTTGGACCGCTATTCACCCCCCTTCTAGCGGTTCTATACCCTTGTTGCCCTCTGGGACCAACAACGGACTTTAAGGTGCTAAAGCAAATACCCTCTATCAGTATCCACATGTCGAACGGACTCAAGAATACCTTCTTGATGCGACTGCTAGATCTAAAGGATTGATGAAGAAACACTTTCTTCATAGAAATTATTTTGCTTATTTGATTATTGAATTTGATGATCATAGATCTCAAATTAATAATCTTAGCTCTCTATATTTTAATGTTTCACAAACAATTGATATAGATTTCCAAAACCTATGTTATCTATAGGGTTTTTTGGGCTGTAAAACCCGACACTCCTTTTTATATGAGAGGTTTGACCTAATTCCTTTTGGACGCGGGATTCCTTTTGACCATGACATAAATCTCATAATGGGTCTATCCAGTACCTTGTTCTCCAACAAGTACCCACAAGTTTAATCCGCATCATATGCACCATAATCATCATATGATTATACATTAAACTCATGCTAGCTATTCATAAGTGCTAGGGACAATGATTATTATAATAAACATGCAAAAGATATAATAATCGGGTTTGTTATCTTTATAACAATGAAGCTATGATGTAACGATAGGCCTTTCTCAAGGGCCTATGGCATAATATCCAACATAACCTTCAAAATAAAATATATAATTTGGGACATTTAATTTTATCTCTAGCAAATAGAAAAGGCAACTCTTACAAAAAAAATTCCTTAATAGACTTAAAATGCACAGTAAAGGAATTATTTCCTCCTTTGTACACTTAACACCAACAAAGCAAATACAGATGGGAAAACCTTGCGAGTCTTGACTAGATCACTAAGCTGAAAAATAGAATACACAATAGAGGGACATAAACTTGACTATAGGAACAAAAAATGTTAAGCCAGAATCCCAACAGAAACCCTAAACTACAATCGACCCAGGTCCACTTCTGTGCGGGTCTATGCGGTCGCATAGCCACCTATACACATGCACTATCAGCTCGCATGGGAGTCTAGTAGCTCCGCCAAATAGACCCACGTTCTTGCCTGTTATGCGCTCAGATAAGGTCGGTTTCATGCCCCAACTAATAGGCCGCATAGCTGTTAGTGTTGGTGCCCTAGTGATGTGAACCTTGCCCGAAACCGACAAGACCCAACAATCCAACAATCCAAATGGAACCCTAGATCGTTCTAATTGAAGAATCGTTGATGATTGGCGGATACCTTGACCCAACGCCCCCAAGTGACACAAACCAAGGACTTTTAGTGATGTGAGATGGAACGATGGAACCAAGACCTCCACTACCTATTGTAACGGCAACCTTGGGCTAGTGAATGACGCCACAATCGGGGATGGAAAACCGATTGATAAGTCAAAGAAACGAGCGCCATGAGAATCATCTCGATAAGCTCAAAAAAGAGAAACACTCTCAATTTATCATAAAACTCAACATTCGATATATTATTCATGAAAACTTGGCAATATATAGCCTCCTTGGAACATCCCTCCAAGATAGGATAACTATGCAATAAATGTATGGATAAGTCCCAAGGATGTGTTCACACTTATTTTTACATGTGAGAAATGCAAGTACAAATAAGGGGAGATTAACCTATAATGTGAACTAAATAACTGAATGAATCTAGAGGCAAAATGTGAATTCTCGTCTATGAATACCACCATTTGATAAATCAGTCATAACTTCTGCTAGAAAACTCCGATTAAGGATCCGTTTAGTCCGGTAGAAACTAGACTTCTGTGGCTTTCCAAAAATATATTATAAGTCTTATTTTAGTGTCTAGAACATTCCAGACGGCTTGTTGAAGTTGACCCAAAAATCTGGACAATGCTGAAAATACCAAACATGCTCAAAATGCCAAAAACAATCTTATCTAAAGATCATGACCATGGAATGAACCATGGGTAGACCATAGTTAGAGCTGAAAACTCTCACTCAAATGATGAAAAATCCATTGAAATGATGGTGATTTCGGACCATCCAAACCACTTGATGTTTTCCTAACCGTGTTCGTATCATTCCCTCTCTCTTAAAGAAAATTCGGGCCTCGAATTTTAAACATTGTTTTGAGAACGGATCTTGCTATTAGCACCATTCGAAACATCATTTTTTTAATGAAAAAAAATGGAGACACACTTTGACTCGAGATATCAAAAGGATCCTTATACAAAGAATTTGATTTGATCCTCTCCAAGTCAATCATCCTAGCTTCCTCATGCTTCTCATGTGCCTCATCTTGTTTATCTCCTTCTTCTTCTACAAACTCATAAGACTCTTCATGCTCAACACTCGTACCCCCGATAATTTCATTTTTTTCAACTTCTTCTTTTTCAATTATTTCTTCTTTTTCCACATACTTCTTTTCCCTCTCAATCTCCTGTTCTTTTTTTACACACTTATTTTTATTATCAATTTCCTCTTTTTTTTTCACACTCTCTTCTTTTCTCTCACACTCTTTTTCTTCCTCACTCTCTTCTTTTTTTCAATAGCGTTTTCTCTTCCCACACTCTCTTCTTTTTTCTCACGCTCTATTTCTCCCTCAATCTTCTCTTTCTTCTCACTATTTTGATTCTTTCTAATTTTTCTATCAAGACCAAAAATAATATTTTGAAGTTTGTTAGAAAATTGCTCCTCCAAGATTTCAAGTCTCGTCTTATCTCTCAATGCAGATACTCTTTCTCTCTTTCTTGGTTTTGGAGATAGGTTGGGTTGCTTGTAATACGATCTTTCAATCTTATCAAGCCTCTCATGAAATAGCCTCATTTGTAACTTGATTTCTCTTTCCATCTCACCCAAGAATTCCTTCTTCAAAACTTTGAAATTTTGAGACATATTTTTTTGTGAGAAAATTTATTAAAACAAGGATTGATGAAAACAAGAAATTGATGAAAACTTCCAATAATACGATTTTTTTTCTTTTATGACTTCTATTAAAAGAAGAACAAGAACATAATTTTTTTTTTTGGTATCAATAGGAAGAAGAGATAGAAAGACAAATATAGAAGATAGAAAATGAGATAGATAGATAAGTAAAATGAAAAATGATAGATGAAATCTCAATTAAACCAATGCTCTGAATACCAAATGATGTGAACCTTGCCCGAAACCGACAAGACCCAACGATCCAAATGGAACCCTAGATCGTTCTAATTGAAGAATCGTTGATGATTGGCGGATACCTTGACCCAACGCCCCCAAGTGACGCAAACCAAGGACTTTTAGTGATGTGAGATGGAACGATGGAACCAAGACCTCCGCTACCTATTGTAACGGCAACCTTGGGTTAGTGAATGATGCCACAATCGGGGATGGAAAACCGATTGATAAGTCAAAGAAACGAGCGCCACGAGAATCCTCTCGATAAGCTCAAAAAAGAGAAACACTCTCAATTTATCATAAAACTCAACATTCAATATATTATTCATGAAAACTTGGCAATATATAGCCTCCTGTGAATACCCCTTTCCGATGAAGCGACGCATGGGAAGTATCTTTTGATTATTATTATTTATAAAAGGGAATATTCATAACGACATTAAAATTATGAGAGTCGCCACGCCGTTTTAATTAAAGCCAAAACATTGAAAAAAGCATTTTAGTGGGTTCGGGGGTCAAATTACAACAAGAGAAGAATATTGAACGTTATCACTCCTATTGCCCGAATTGATCGGTCTTTCTATCATGATGCGGTGTATGTAGTATGTTAGTGATTGAGATCGGATCCGAAGATTGCCTACGTTCCTCTCAATGTGAGAAGCTCAGGTCAGCGTAGTTCGAGAAGAATTTAGAATAGGCAGAAGAATCGGGATCATGCATAATGAGGGGGGAATTACCTAAAGATTAGGGTTTAGAAGTAGTTCCTAGATCATCCTTGGGTTAATGAACCCTAGATCATCATTGGCTATGAAATAACATGTAATTATGAAGATCGCAACCCTAAATATAGCATAAATAAGGTTTTAATCTATGAATATGATGAACATGCGAAGAACATATTATGAACATATGAATGAACATGCAAGGAATATGAAGAAACTATGAATAAACATGAAAGAACATGAATATTAAAGATCTACATTAAAAATGATGCAAGAACATGAATAAAAAGTTAGAAAACTTACCTATGTTGGCAAGAAATAAACCTTGATCTCCTTGAGTGTTTGAATGCTTAATTAGGGAGAAAATTGTGTTTAAGAACTCTAAAATTCGGACTTAAAGCTCTCAATCTCGGGATCTTTAACCAATGGGATGGAATGGATTTATATAGTAAACTGAGGGGAAGATCTGACGGTCAGGATCATCCGGAGCAAGGTTGGCCGCCTGGCCATGATTGAAGACGGCGACAAGAGTGGCCGCGTGGCCAAGGTTGGGGGCGCAGCAAGGTTGGCCGCGTGGCCAAGGTTGCGGGCTGACGTGATTCCTAAGCTAGGGTTTCTGCATGGTTTAAGGAAACCATATTTTGACCATATTTAGGGTGTTCTAGAATAATGAGACATATTTTGGGAATCCGGGACAAGTCTTTGCAAGGTTTCTAATTCCTATAAAGTCCTTGTATATTTGAGAAAGCCCTAATAAACTCATTTTCAGATCGGGTACTAACAGTAGCCCCTCGGCGACGCTTCTTGCAAGGCAATGGAGGGTCGACAATAAAAGAAGGATCCGTTCTGGAACATGAGTTTCAAAACAGATGAAAGGATTGATGGAACGGCTGAACCTTGGAGGCGACCTACGTATCCACAGGGGAATCAAGCCAAACGTAGTTCAGATCTGATGGGAAATTGGGAATGATTGTCCACTGGTGGGGAGCAACATCTTCTGCTGGGGAGAAGTCTGATCTGTGGGAAAATGCATCTGCAAGGGAAAATGCAACTGCAGGGGATGAGAGATGACCATGTCGGTCGGGTGGCTGAACCTTTTCAGGTTTCCTACGTATCCTTGGAGGAATCAAGCCGGTCGTAGTTCAGAGTTTTGGGGATAAAACGAGACATCGAACTTCTGCTGCGGATAACAAACCTATGGACCCTATCCTGTATGAAGACTGAACATTCGTTAGGGAAACGAGACATCAGACTCCTGCTGGGGATAACAATCCTACGGATACTATCTTGTATGAAGAACGAACATTCGTAAGCAATGAAATCATTTGGGAAAAGGAGGTAAGAGGGATAATGGGACAATAAAGACTACGGCGTCTAAATAATCCCAAGATGGAAATAATAAATGCTGGAACTTTCGCAACGGCCGCGATCGTTCTAGGATGCACATGACGTAGAGGCTGACGGGTTTCTACAATCATATGAACCCTAAGCAAATATTGGGGGATAATGAGACAATAAAGACTACGGAGTCTAAATGGCCTCAAGGTGGAAGTGGTAACTGCCGGGGTAAACGCAATTAGAAATGGACGGGTTCCTGCCGATCGCGCTAAAATAATAGATGCTGGATCTCTCGCAATTAGAGACGAACGGGTCTCTGCCAATCACGATCGATCTAGGATGCGCATGACATAGAGGCGAACGAGTCTGCAATCATATGAATCCTAAGCAAATATTTGGGGCACACACGAGGTAGAAACGAACGGGTTCCGACCATCGCGGTGAAGATGGGAAAGAAAAATGGAAATTTTAAGGTCAAAATTTCAAGGTCAACATAGGCTAGGGGCGCCTAAAATGAACAAAGAGAAAAAGATTAGGGGTAAAAATGAGATTTTGTCTGAAAGGACAAGGTTGGCCGTGTGGCCAAGGTCACTGAATTGCAATAGTGGCCACGTGGCCAAGGACGCTGAATGGTCGGATCTCCTTCACGCGGATCGCTGATCTAACGGCTGGGATCGCGAGGACAGAAGTGGCCGCGTGGCCAAGGTCGCCGTCAGGCTGACTCCTTGGTCAAAGCGCCAGAAACCCTCCCTCTTCTCCTTCTTCCTTCTTCTTCCTTCTCCCTCCTCTATTGTTGCCGAGTTAGAGAGAGAAAATTGAGTTTTAGAGAGAAAAAGCTAGGATTTGATATTTTTTTAGGATTTCATTTCGAATACTTCAGATAAAATGGCGGACTGGATCAATGAGGCCTTGTTTGGGGGTTTTCCGGGCCAAGGTGGATATGTGCCTCCACAACAAGAACAAGAACAGTGGCATGGCGATCCTCAAGGTGAGGGAAATGTAGGGGCTGGCCCAGGAGCGGGATTTGAAGCGGTGTCCTTGATACCACGGGGCGGTTTGAGACCACGAGCAGCGACTCGGAACTTTCGCGATGGCCTTCTTTGGTCAACATTTGATCAAGACTACGATTTCTACATCGACTCGGAGCGTCACTGGTCGATGGGCCTTCCGGAGACACGAGAGGTAAATTTCAAATTTTCGCTCCTCACATTTTTTGCACTTTTGTACAAAATATATATTGCTAGAATCGTAATTTGCTAGAAATGTAGATTGCTAGAAATGTAAATTGCTGGGAGTGTAACATACCTGTGCTGTGTTTACCTGCAGAGGATCAAGGCTCGTGGGTCCACAGTGACTGTGGGCAAACTGTGGGCATCTCTGCAGGAGGGACCGGGCGGTTTGCGTGCTCGGATCGAGGCTATGGGGTTTGGCCCATTGTTTGACAGTGTCCGCACGGTTGGGGGCACCCTGAAGGTAGCGGCGGTGAAAGAGGTGTGCAGGGAGTTCTGGTGGGACACCACCCATACCTTCCACTTCAGTTGGGGAGAGATTACCATCACGCCGACGGATTTAGCGGCTATCACGGGGTTGAGGTTTACTGCTACCCCTTTGCCTTTTGACGAGAGCTTGTTGGAGCGGCGAGAATACAGGCAGGCTTTGTTGGGGGTTGACACCGATCTGGGAGGAGGTGTCAAGGGTTATGGAGTGGAGGCCGGGAAGGTGAACCGTTTGGTGGAGATGGCTATTGAGGCCTTCGGTAGGGGAGAGTGTGATTTGGATTGCTTGGTCCGGCTGTTCTTATGGTATAGCTTTTCAGAGATCTTGTTTCCCAGTGGGGCTACTGTCTGCAGGTACTCACTGCTAGGGGATTTTGTTGACTTGGACCAAGTCGGTGGGATTTCTTGGGGCGGATCTGGTTTGGCTGAGATTTACCGGGCATTGGACCATTGCTCGAGGGATAGCTCGTCGGCCTTTGACGGGTTTCAGTTCGCATTTGAGGTATGCTCTTGACTGCTCTTCTTTTCACTTGTTGGGATTTCTGCTCTATCTTTTGGTCTGAAATGTTTCTCTCATTATATGCACAGGTGTGGGTGTACGAGATCTTTGGTGTCGCCCCTTTTCCATTGGGGATGAGTGCCAACAAGGTTGTTCCCATCATGTCGTACTGGTGCAAGAGCAACAGGGCGCCTCCCCGCAGGAACCGGACAGGAAGACGGTGGATGCTGCTGATCTGAGGAAGGTGTTCGCGATGTCTGGGCCTGTCGGGGTTAGATTTTACCCATGGAGTCCGGCCAATGAGGCTTCGGTGGGTCCCTATGTAGTGGAGTTGACCGCTTCTAGGGTTCTGCTTGTGGGTCTCACCGGGGATGCCATGTATCTCGGAGAGAGGGTGGTTCGTCAGCATAGGGCCGGCGCGTTACCATGGGCTCCTTATGATCCTCCTCGGGATATGCTCCGTCCCGTGAGGTTGGCAACTTTCTTGGCTCCCACTCCGGCAGAGCATTACAGGGGGAGTGATGATTATGAGGGCTATGTACGGACACGGCTGGTCAGTCCACAGGTACGGGCTAGGATGTTGTCCGGAGAGGGGTCGAGCTCAGCCCGTTATGTAGGTAGGAGTCAGCCTTTGGTTGACATGCCCCTTCGCTCGAGTAGCGTGAGAGTGATGAGGGGCGGCCGGGAGGTGGAGCTTAGCTTGGAGCCGACTGATGCAGATCTTGTTGAGGAGACATTCATTCCTCCGCCCGACGCTGGGGTACGACTTTGTGCTTTATATTAGTCATGTTCGCACACCCTTATTTCTTTTTGTATCACAATCTCTGCCTTTGGGCCTCTTTCAGGTGACTCGGGAGGCATATATCCATTCAGCTCGGCGGGAGAACGTGTTGATGCGCTTACTGAGGGAGGCGTACCATTCATGTACTTATCAGAGGGACGACGTTGCGCCACCCCAGCGTCGTGAGCGGTCTCCGAACGGGTCGGGTTCTTCTCACACCAGTGGACGGGCGGTCCGGGGTCGGAGTTCGGGTGTTGGTAGCTCTCGAGCTTTAGCGCGGCGTGAAGACGCCACAGAGGAGGATTCTGATTAGGCGGGGCCCATCTTTCCATCTTTATTTCCTACACTGTTAGCTAGTAGAGATAAATATGTACTGGACAAACATTTAACATGCATGTAAATATATTTATGAACTAAAATGAGAATGATTTTGTGAGAACCTATCTGTACAAACTAATTATTTTACAATGCTCCTAATTTTTATACAATCCATGAGCCTCGGGGAGGGACAGGTACGTTGTTTGCATGGATCCGTAGCGGAGTGGGAGTAACGATCTGCGATTTCTGCATGGGGGCAAGAGTGGCCGCGTGGCCAAGGCAAAGTCGGCTGCCTGGCCAAGAGCAGTAGTGGCCGCGTGGCCGAGGACAATTGTGGCCGTGTGGCCAAGTCTGCCGCCGACTCTGGTTTTCCTTTTCCTGGCAAGAATTGGAGTTTGTGTACTATTTAAGGGGAGTTTGTGTTGCCTTAGAATTCGTACCAGCCACTTTTTTGAGAAATTTAGAGTTCCAATCACCAATTTGCTTGCTCTTTGCCATGGATCATGAGGCTAGGATCACAAGTCTTGAGAAAAAAGTCTTTATAACCTATTTGGAGAAGTGGGTTGCCAAACTTTCTGGTTCTAGTCGTAGGAAACTTGATGAACGGTATGGGATAAAGTGTCTATGGTCACTTTTGCACATGAACTCCAATACCAACCTTTTACAAGCCTGTGGGAAGTTTTGGAATGACACCCTCCATGTCTTCAATTTTTCATTCAACGAGATGACACCCACTTATGAGGATATCGCGGCACTATGTGGCTACGAAGGGAAGGGTAAGGTTGCCTTGCCTTTTGACTTTGTTTGCTTGAGAGACAAGTTGATGACCTTTGGCGTGTCTGTGGAGGACTTTGATAGGTATGCTAGGGGCGGCTATGTTGACCTTTCTTGGATGCCACAACACTTTATGCACATGGACGTGGCTTCTGACCGTTCTTTGGACCATCTTGCATTATGCTTGTTTTCCTCTATTCTCTTCCCCTCTGAGGTTGGGTTTGCCAGTGAAGGGTGCTTGGGCATGGTAAATTCCGCTCGTCTAGGTGTGAGAGCCCACGCCCGTACCCGCGTGAGGATCCATGCGAAACGCGGCTGGAATCCGCTCAGTTTCTCAAAATGGTTACCCTACTTTGGTTTTGAAAAGAAGAGTCGCCACCTCATTTTATTTAGGAAAATAGAGATAAAACCTTTTTGATTGAAAAGTGGGTTCGGGGGCTATGTTACGAGAGGAGAAGGTGTTAGGCACTCCGCTCGCCCTTTCGGTCTCTTGCATGCTTCCGCCTACGCTTCACTTTAGTTTGCCTTTTTAAAATGTATTTTATATCCTAACGTTTAGAAAATGTGTTTTGTATGTACAAGGAGTCTTCCTAGTCTAGGTCGATTTACTTGATCGCAACCGGGAATCGGTTTGGGTGGATTCCCGATTGGTTTTCGAAAAGGGTTTTGAATCAAATAGACAAGCAAGACAATTAAAGGGGAAAGGGGAATATTGTACAAATAATACATGTATATGAAAAGAATGGGATAAATCCCATGAAAGAATAAATGTCCACGTCGCGGTTTCGACCATTGGATACGACGCCATTCTCCGTCCCCGAGCTTATGTACCTGGCTTAGACTTATTCAAATCCAAAACTAGAAATTGGGATTTACTCCCAGATTGTTAGAGATCATTGATTAGTTCTTTGAGCTCAAATGATAATAAGAACAATAATCACAAGGAGCATTTGAGACTCATGAATCTTGGAAAACACAAAAATGAAAGTTGAACAACACATTCGATACATGAAGTAACCCAAATATTAGGTTCAGATGATGAGTTTAAGTGGTTCAAATAATCTCTGACATTTTGGTGTCAGAAGCTGAGAATGCCAATTCTGGAATTTGGAAGTCTGAAGGAGGGACGAAAAAGGGGACTTTTGGAGATCTAAAAAATATGTAAAAATATGTACACTTTACTGGGTTCGTTGGGAACAAAATTTGTGTTTTGACTTAAACCAAAAAACCAGATTTTGACAGAGTTTTATATACAAGAAGGCAGCATGGTACAGAGAAAGATACACTGGACAGCACATCTGGAACTCGAAGCTAAGCTTGGAAACCTAAGCTAAACATGTAATATGAACATGAAACTCCACGAGCATTAACTTAACACATTATGAACAACTTTCATGCTTTGACTTAAGCCTAGAAACCACTTTAAGATAGAGTTCCAAGAGCATGAAAAACATTAGTTCAGACATAGTATGAAAAATGCTTGTTTAAGTCACAAAAAGGGGTTTCAAAACGTGACCAAAACTTAAAACCAAGTTATGAAACTCATGTAATTTATTATTTAACATGTTAAGATAATTATCAAAAGATTATTTTACACTAAAAGCTAATCTAAACATGAATATACATAAGAATGGGAGAAGAGGGCAGATTCATGGGAAGATGAGAATTTGCATGTATAACTTGGAGAAATGGGCATATTGACTTTAATGAAAGCATGCAAACTTGATGACTTAAATATTAACAGAAAAGATCCATCATTTACATGGCCATATCATGAGTTTTTACATGGAGAAAACATGAAGAATAAGGGAGACCTAGTCATTAGTTGACTAGGTCCCAAACTAATCACATAACCATCTACATTGCTAATGAGTTCAAGCTTACCTAGAGATTTTACCTATCTTGTAAGTGTTAGATCATTGTGGCTTGCAACACAAGTTAATAGGCACCTTCCATAAATAAAGTCATGACTATGACATTAATATAAAGTATGGTCAAAATAGTCAATGTGTAGAATCCCTGAAATGTTATTTATCTATCTTTGATGGGCAAGATGGTAAATCAACATTGCTTTGGAAATGAATAGGTATGGTCCCTATTTGAAGTGTCACCATGTTTACTATATAAAGGCCCCTCCATCAAGCCTTTAAACATACTAAATTCTTACTTTTCTCTCTACATACTCTCTTCATAATTATCTAGAAGAAATTCTGAGAAACTTAAGAGACACTCTCATTTAGAAGATCATCTCCCTACATCTTCATCATCCTTAATCTCCCTTCAAGACACAATAATGGATTCAACAGGTATACATTTATTACATGCTTCCGCTTCATCTTTTCCTCTTTCTCTTACTTAAATATGAGTGTGGCATTCAGGGATTAAAATTGTTCTAACAATTGGTATCAGAGCCCCGCTCATTATTTAGTTTGAGTTTGAGTTCTTGTATTAAGAAAAAGCTTTCATGCTTTGCTTTGATTCATTTTCTCTGTTGAATCATAAGGTTTTGATGTCGATTAGAGACTCTAATTCGTTAATAGAGTGCTGATGATCTTCATCTAAAATTAAGAAAAATGGTTTGAAAGTTTTTGTTCATTAAAAGGTTCAAGTGAGACTATCCCTTCATAACATGGTTTTATGTTTTAAGTGCATACCATGTGGATCTACTCACTTGATTCCATTAATTTTTAAAAAAAGCAAGATTATCCTAAATAACATGGTTTTATGTTTTAAGTACATACCATGCGGATCTACTTGCAATTCATTTGATTTTGAGGAAAATTTAGACAAAAATTCAGAAGTGCAGATTATATGGCACGGTCGTGCTCTTTGTTTTGGCACGGCCGTGCGCCTCTATTACCTTGAAACCGGTGTTACATTGGTGCTGGTCCGGACGGGTGTGTTGTTTAAACCGGTCGGACCGTTTCGTTTGGCACGGTCGTGTCTATTTTTTTGGCACGGTCGTGCCATCTGCACCGTGAAACATGTTTTTTTCCCCATATTTTGGCACGGTCGTGCCCTTTGTTTGGCACGGTCGTGCTAAGTATGTCGAAAGAAAATCAAGTTCTGCAATATTTTGTTATTTTCTCTTGAACAAAATCATTCATTTTTCAAACCTTAAAGCTTGGATTAATTATATGCTTAAATAATTTTATTCATTATTTAAATAATATTATCACCTAAGTGATTAACGTTATTTAAATGCAAAAATTATTAAAGTGTTGAATGTTTAAGATATGAATGACTTGAATTTTCCAAAGAAAATCTTGACATTTGACTAACGATGGTATATCAGGCTGGAAACCTTGACTGTCTCCTCAACCATCCGAACGGATTGGTGGAACGACTAAGGTTGAACAACGCCACGTACTAAGAAAGGCTTAAGCATTCATGTGATGACATATAAAATGAACATTTAGTAATTTTATTAAATGCTTAAGACTACCCAAAGGAAGATTAAGCATTTAATCAAATATTGTTCAAATTACTTGTCATCTAAAGTAATTATTTATGAGTCAATTCGCAATCCAAAGATTAGTTTTGATGTCATGTTAATTGCTTTATTGATGGATTTCATTTGATATAATTAATCTTTTAATTCATAATGTAGTTACTTATTATTGTTTTGTATTCATTCTTGTTCTCGATTCCCAGATTTACTTAACGCTTCTTCTATTACTGCTGCGATGAGCACAATTCCTATGCTTAATGGGACAAACTTTAAAACTTGGAAAAACAAAATTGTAATGATCTTAGGCTGTATGGATATTGACCTCGCTTTTAGGGAGCCGTTTCCCATTCCTCTTAATGAAGAAAGCACCCCTGAGGACCGCTTATATGTTGAGAAATGGAAACGCTCCAATCGAGTAAGCCTAATGATTATGAAAAATGTCGTCCCGGAAACATTTTTGAACAGTGTTCCCGAGGACGTTGATGCTAAGACTTTCCTCGAGACCCTTGAAGAACGCTTTGTAAAAAGCGAAAAGTCGGAAACAAGAGGAAGATAGGTTGAAGCAATCTACCTCTTCTCATGGGACTAAGAGAAGAGGGAAAGAAGTTGCGGTAACAAGCAACAAGAAGCCTAAGGGATCTAACGATCATAAAGAAAAGAAGTGCTTCTTTTGCAAGGACCTAACGCACATGAAGTATGACTGCCCTAAGTATCACGCTTGGCGTGCTAAGAAAGGTATGTCATTTGGTCTTGTTTGTACTGAGGCTAATTTAGTTTCAATTCCTTCATATACATGGTGGTTGGATTCTGGTGCAACAACTCACATTATTATGTCTATGCAGGGTTGCCTGAATTACCGAAGACCTAGCAAGGATGAAAGATTCATCTATATGGGAGCTGGGAACCCGGTTGAAGTAATAGGCATTGGGACATTTAGATTGTTATTAAGTACCGGATATTATTTTGTATTAAATAATACTTTCATTGTACCTTCGTTTAGAAGGAATTTAATATCTATCACTGTTTTGGACAAAGAGGGTTACTCTTGTTCGTTCGGAAATAATAGATGTGATCTTTATTTTAATTCCATTATTGTTGGTACTAGTACTTTATCGAGTAGTGATAATCTTTATTTGCTTAACACTACTCAAACAATCAATGAGTCCCATAATAATGAAACTAAAAGTAAAAAGCGAAAGTTTTCAAGTGAAAATTCTTATACCTTATGGCATAGGCGTTTAGGTCATATCTCCAAAAGGAGAATTGACAAGCTTGTGTCTGAGGGAATCATAAATAAACTTGATATTCCGGATAAAGACTTTTGCATTGAATGCCTAAAAGGAAAATTTACAAACACGAAAAGGAAAGTATCCTCGAGAGCATCAAGCGTCTTAGAACTAATACATACGGATATTTGTGGACCATTTCCTACTCCTTCTTGGAATGGTCAACAATATTTTATTACGTTCATAGACGACTATTCTCGATATGGATACATTTATTTACTTCATGATAAATCTCAATCTTTGGACGTTTTCAAGTCTTTTAAGGCCGAAGTTGAAAATCAACTTGGGAAGACTATTAAGAACGTTAGATCCGATCGTGGTGGGGAGTACTATGGTCGGAATGACGGTTCGGGAGAACAACGTCCGGGTCCTTTTGCTCGCTATCTTGAAGAGTGTGGGATTGTCCCTCACTACACTATGCCGGGTACGCCTAGCATGAATGGTGTAGCTGAGAGACGTAATAGAACCCTTAAGGATATGGTAAGAAGTATGGTTTCTTGTACTTCTTTACCTCACTCATTATGGGGCGATGCTTTAAAAACCGCTACTTATCTTCTTAATAGGGCTCCCTCTAAGGCTACTAACAATAAAATCCCTTATGAATTATGGACGAATAAGAAACCGTCCTTAAATCATCTTCATGTTTGGGGATGTCCAGCGGAAGCTAGGCCTTATAGGCCTAACGAAGGAAAACTGGACGCTAAGACAGTTAGTTGCTACTTTGTAGGGTATGCCGAAAGATCAAGGGGCTATAAATTTTACAACCCGAAAACTAGAACGTTTTTTGAAACGGGAAATGCTAGGTTCTTTGAGGATGTTGAGTTTAGAGGGGAAACTAGGAATAATAATTTTGAATTTAAGGAAGAGGAATCCATTTCTATACCTCTTCCCTTAATAGTTCCAATTGGAAATCAAGTACTTGTACCTGAAATTCAAGAGGAACAAATTCAAAATATTGACTCCCCTATAAATATTGAACAACATGAAAATGTTGATCAAAATGAGGAAATTCAACAACCTCAAAATGAGGAAGAACCAGTGCCTTTAAGAAGATCAAATAGAGTAAGAAGAAGTGCCATCTCGGATGATTATGAGGTGTATCTAGCCGAGAATGAAGGACACTTAGGTTTAGTGGGAGATGAGCCTCTCACCTTCCATCAAGCCATTAAAGGTCCTAATTCTCATAAGTGGATCAATGCCATTAATGAAGAGTTAAAATCTATGAAAGACAACGACGTTTGGGATCTTGTCCCATTACCGAAGGATGTGAAACCGATTGGTTGTAAATGGATATTTAAAACCAAAAGGGATTCACAAGGTAATGTGGAAAGACATAAGGCTCGTCTTGTTGCCAAAGGTTTCACTCAAAAGGAAGGTATTGACTACAAAGAAACATTCTCTCCGGTGTCTTCTAAAAACTCCTTTAGGATCATTATGGCTTTAGTGGCACATTATGACCTTGAGCTTCATCAAATGGATGTAAAAACAGCTTTTCTCAATGGAGACATTGAGGAAACCATCTATATGAAGAAACCAGAAATGGTGGATGATTTGGAACAAACTAATCATTTAGTTTGTAAACTTAAGAAATCCATTTATGGGCTCAAGCAAGCTTCCCGTCAATGGTATCTCAAATTTAACCAAGTAATTCTTTCATTTGGCTTTGAAATGAATATTGGTGAAGATTGTATATACCATAAGTTCAGTGGGAGTAAGTTTATATTCTTAGTCTTATATGTGGATGATATTTTGCTAGCTAGTAATGATATAAACCTTCTAAAAGACACTAAGAAATTTCTTTCAAAGAAATTTGAAATGAAAGATCTTGGAGAGGCAACTTTTGTATTAGGAATCCAAATACACCGTGATCGCTCACGAGGTACTTTAGGATTATCACAAAAGGCCTATATAGAGAAGGTATTACAAAGGTTTAGCATGCAAAACTGTAAACCACATGACACCCCTGTTTCTAAAGGAGATAAATTCAGTCTTAATCAATGTCCCAAAAACAATTTTGAAACCAAGTATATGGAAAACATCCCTTATGCATCAGCAGTAGGAAGCTTAATGTATGCTCAAGTCTGTACTCGTCCAGACTTAGCTTTTATTGTTGGAATGCTTGGTCGATACCAAAGCAATCCGGGGAGAGAACATTGGGTCGCAGCCAAAAGAGTGATGCGGTATTTACAAAACACCAAGGACTACATGCTTACATATTCAAAGTCGGATCATCTTGAGATCGTTGGGTATTCCGATTCCGACTTTGCTGGATGCCAAGACAGCCGTAAATCAACGTCTGGGTATGTCTTCACATTAGCCGGTGGAGCAATTTCTTGGAGAAGTGCCAAGCAGACACTCGTAACTTCCTCTACCATGGAAGCCGAGTTTGTTGCTTGTTTTGAGGCATCCAATCAAGCTATATGGCTGCGTAAATTCATTGAGGGTCTCCGTATTGTCGATAGCGTCGAAAGACCTATTAAGCTATATTGTGACAATAGGGCAGCGGTCTTGTACTCCAACAATAACAAGAGCTCGTCAAAGTCTAAACACATTGACATTAAATTTCTTGTTGTAAGAGAGAGGGTACAAAAAGAACAAATAGAAATACAACTTATTGGTACAAACTCTATGTTAGCGGATCCGTGTACTAAGGCGTTATCACCTTTAGTGTTTCACGAGCATGTTGCTCATATGGGTGTAACAACTTTTGATAACATTTAATATAGTGGGAGTTTGTGTTGTTTTTCATTTATTGTTCTATTAATTATTAAAGTTTGATCTCATTTGGTTAAGTTGGACTAGTTGGAAGAATATGTATATATTCATTAAGATCCATGCTACACATCCATACTTTTGATCTATGTCATTTAGTTGAATTAGTATATGTGATTATAGTGGGTTTAGTTGCGAATCAATTACAACGACTGCCCCTTTAGTCCTATACTTATATGGCTAATGGACGAGATTGTTATAGATGACAACAAAGTGCACATAAGGGTTGTCATTTATGTTATACTTGTGATTTAAAGGAAGAAATTTGTTTTGCAACCCAAGTGGGAGATTGTTAGATCATTGTGGCTTGCAACACAAGTTAATAGGCACCTTCCATAAATAAAGTCATGACTATGACATTAATATAAAGTATGGTCAAAATAGTCAATGTGTAGAATCCCTGAAATGTTATTTATCTATCTTTGATGGGCAAGATGGTAAATCAACATTGCTTTGGAAATGAATAGGTATGGTCCCTATTTGAAGTGTCACCATGTTTACTATATAAAGGCCCCTCCATCAAGCCTTTAAACATACTAAATTCTTACTTTTCTCTCTACATACTCTCTTCATAATTATCTAGAAGAAATTCTGAGAAACTTAAGAGACACTCTCATTTAGAAGATCATCTCCCTACATCTTCATCATCCTTAATCTCCCTTCAAGACACAATAATGGATTCAACAGGTATACATTTATTACATGCTTCCGCTTCATCTTTTCCTCTTTCTCTTACTTAAATATGAGTGTGGCATTCAGGGATTAAAATTGTTCTAACAGTAAGATGGGGTTGTGCTTCCTTTGTCTACCAAGGGAAGACTTTCTTTTTGATTGTTGTTGATTTGAGTTGAAGTTGTTGTTGTTGTTGTTGTTGTGGTTGTTGTTGCTTGAGTTTGTAGGTTGATTTGAGTGATCTTCTTGAAGTGTTTTGAGTGGGTTGTTTGAGGTGTAGGAGTGGTGGAGTGGTGGTTTAGTGGTGATTGAGTGGTGGTGTAGTGGTGGTGGAGTGGTGGTTTGATGGTGGAGATGTGGTGGAGCTATGAAGGTTGCAAGAACAATGGAGAGAGAAATTAAAAGATGGGAATGTGTGGTGAATGAGTTGTAATGTCATGAGGTGAATGAGAGAACTGAGGCTTTTGTATAGGTAAGATGAGGACCTTTTTGGGAATTAAATAACAAACCCTCCATGGAAGGTAAGGTCCTATATAGGAATATTAGCATTAATTGAGAGTGTTTGGAAAAAAGAGGAAACATCTTTCCATGTGTCCATACTTGATTGGCTAGCCAAAAGTCCACATTGTCCAATCCATTTTGATGGAATGGATGGAAAATAATGGTGTTTGGCGTGTGTGGCTGGCCATAGACACTTTTCTTACGGCTCCGGCTTTTCGCTCCGCAACTGCTCCGTCGTGCGCGCTTTGGTGTCCCGGTTGTCCGCGGGCCCAACATGAGAGTTGCTCGGAATATTTTTCTGCTCATGCCGGTATATCTGAAATATTTTAAAAAGCAAGGAATAACATAAATTAATTTTAAATGCAAAGAATGGTCGGTAAAAGGCTTTTTAGGGGTGCGGGACCCGTTCCGGGCTCCGCACGCGCTATTTTTTTTAGAATGTGCCTGTTTACTCGATTTTGAGCCCTGATCATGAATTCGAACTCGGTTTTTGCATCTGATGCACCGATAAGGCGTACGGTAATCCCGAACGGCCAAATCTATGGTTTTAGGTCAATTATCGCGCTTAGACCAATCAAATGGTTGGTTTTGGGGGTGCGAGATCGGGGTGTCTACACTAGGCTATGACATTGTGCGGGCTATCCTTGGAGAGATGCTCTGTGGGATTCCCCATCTCGCGGCTTATGGTGGGATGCCCTGTGGTAGTGATAGGCTCTTGACTATGTGGTTGCAAGAGAGGCTTCGCGTCAACAAACCGGCGGCTTCTCTGAAGGTGGCTCCATGGATGCACCGTATTAGGGGGATGGCGCAGCGGTTTGAGGGCATGACTCTCAAAGGTTGGAACAGTATTTGGCAGAGATGGTGACTGATGACATTCAATGGGTGGTACCCCATTGGCACATTCATTCTGTGAGGGAGAGCAAGTAGGACTTCACATGATCAAAGTTTCGACACTCTCTGGGACTACCTTTTACTACCCCGCTAGAGTGCTCCGTCAGTATGGCTTAGTGCAGACTACCCCGGAGGGTTGGGACAAGGAGAGAGATGATTTTCCTTTTGGGATACTTCAGTTGGATGACAGTGCTTCGGTCCTTCTCTCTCAGATATGGGGCGAGGCTGGTTTTAGCCGTAGGACCTTCATCACCCCCTCTAGCAACACCTACCTGTCACGAGAGTACTTGGATTGGTATATGGGGAGACTTGGGCATGCGGAGCAGACTCTAGAGACCCTAAGGGGCACTATTTTGGGATCCTGTGCTCCAAGTTTTTCATTGAGAGTTAAGGAGGCTGAGCAAAAGCGTGGCCAACGGGAATGGAGATGGAGTGGGGGCATCCAAGAAGAGGAAAAGCGAAGAGGTTCCTATCGGCAAGGCTAAAGGTGTTAGCGAGTTTGAGAGGAGATTTTGTGAGAAACCTAAGAAGAAGAAGGTTCGCCGTGGACAAAGCAAGAAGAAAGAGACCGAGGGCACAAATGGCACTAAAGAGTGATCCCGAGCGTCTCTCCATAGTCGTTGCAGACACATTAGTTTAATTTAGTTTACTTTTGTTTTAGTTTCAATTTCAGAATAGGTTATTTATTCAAAAAGTATGTCGAGCTTAGACTCATCAAATAAGTGTTAACATGCAATGACTATGGAAATAAAAGTTTTTGCTTTCAGAAAATACAACTTCTATCTTTATTGCTTTGTGACAAGATTTGGATGTTTATTTGTTTTTTAGACCGCACTTTTTGAAAGGCTGCCTACGTTCCCCTATTACAAATAGGACTAAGGGGCTCAGGTCACCGTAGTTCACTCCAGTTAGACTAGAATTATTTAAGAAAGGGAAGATAGAAGAGGGGGATGCTCTAACTTTTGCCTAGACCGCCCTCGCGGGTTTTCAGTCTAGCGAGCTTTGTACGCACCCTTATTTTGCATAGACCGCCCTTTGCGGGTTTTCAATCTATCGGGCTTCTTTTTGCGTAGTAAACATTTTTTTTTAGAGAGGGGGGTTGTACTAGTCGTAGCAGCGCCTGAGCTTGCTGATGTTGACTGGTTCCTTGAGCGGGCTGCCATCCAAATCTGCCATTCTGTCTAGTCTTGTGGCGCGCCTCGAGCTTTGGTCATTGCGTCGACGCGTTGCTTTAAATCCTCTATTTCTCTTGAGATGTCTTGAATCGTTTCTGCAGTCAGGTGCGAGAGTACCTCTGGGTCGTTCCTCACATAAGGCTCGATTTCGTAGCAACCGAGGAGTTCTAAGTTTTCGCTTTCCCTATAGAACCAAAATCCTCTCACGCCGGTGAGCATGTTCTCGTCCATCAAGCCTTGGATTCTCCTTTGTAGAGCGACACAGTCGTTGGTGTCGTGGCCTTAGTCTTGGTGGTAAGAGCAAATTTTGGTAGGTTCAAATGGTTGAAGGGGTGGTAATTCGGAGAGGAGTGAATGTTTTCCTAGAGGCTGCATCTTGCCCATTTGTCTCAGTTGGTCGAACAATTTCGCGAAAGGGGTCCCTATTTGTGTGTATCGGTGGACTGAGAGGGGGTATTTTTCCAAAAATCTTTGCAGTTTTTCACTGATTTTCTTTTCCTGGCGCGAGGGCCACGTTTCTGTCGTTGGTGTTGGGGTCTGAAGTTCATTCCCATGTGTCGGGTGCAGGATTGGGGTATTCGCGAGGTACTCCTTGAGGCAGGATAACGCGAACTCACATCTCGAACTCCATTTTTGGTCGCGGGCCCTTTCTATTTCTCTGAGTGTCGGTTCCCCCACTGTTGTAAAATGGCTGAGGTATTGTAGTAATTTGATGAGTTCTTCCTTTTCAGCTTTATTCCGAGAAGACTGCATTCTCAACACGGCTCGAACTCGCCGACTGATGGTCCTCCATGAGGTTGTGGAGGGGGTCGCTTCTTGGTCCTCCTCGGTTGTCTCGACCTGGCCTTTTCCGTTGAAGATATCCTCGGGCTGTGTCTCCTTTGGCTCGGCTTCGATTCCCAAATTCACACATGTTAACACCTCATCGGCAGCTTGGGCTCGAGACGCGTTTTGATTGATAACATGTTCTGAGATTTCTTTAGTGTATTCGTTATTTAATTGGTCTGTGTCTACCTCTTCTAATGAATCATTATTAACTAAGTGTGTATCATTAAGTTGATTTTTAGCCAATTTATCATATGAAAGAGTGACTACGGAGGGATACTCGAAGAGGTCGAGGGTTTCATTCATGGAAAATGGGAGTACATTGTTTGTGACAGACTCAAACTCGAAAGATAAATTATTAAACTCGGGGGAAGGGGATCTAGGAGTAGTGACAGGCGATGCTGCAGGAGTGGTGGAAAAGGGAACAGCAGGAGAAGGAACCAGCCCCAGTGTGTCTGCCATGAACTCGGGAGTAGCTATGGGACCTCCGATTGTGCACCAGTTATTGAGCTTACCCGCCATAGGCACCACCAATGTCCTTGGGTCCACCTCATCTTCAGAATCGTCCCCAATGACGGCAACCATGTCTTCGTGCAGCCCCAGATTACCCAGATGCTGAAGCAGATATTGGCCGTCCCACGTCTCAGTCATTCTTGGCGCTTCTGCAGTTTCTGCTGTCGGCTTGTCAAGGGTTGCGGCTTCAAGTTGATCTGCCAAGTCATCTGCAACCTTGGCGGAGTACTCATGCCTGATGGTTCTAACTCTGCCTGTGGCTTTGTCATATTCCATATAAGTCAGCTTCATGTTGGACCGATCGAATTCCACATCTCTGAAAATCTCGAACCCTTTCTGCAACTTACCGGTGTGGTCAAACCATGGCTCTGCGAACTCGAAACACGAAAACTCCTCGCCCTACTTAACGAAGTAACTATTAAGGGAAAGGCGGTATGGTCGCATCTCAGGCTTTTTATGAGAAAGCCCCACTTTCTTAAGGAACTCTATCCTTTTCTGTTCTGCTTTGTCTTCGGGAGTGAGAGTATACCCAAGACCGAACAATCCTCGGTGATCAATCTCTTTAACCAGACTTGTGGGACCTTGCAAGCACTTACCTAGCCCCAGCCCCGGTATGAAGCCCATATTACGCAGTATCTTAACAACAGGCGCCACTTTATCCGTTGTTTTGGTGAGGTCGATGGTGCAGATCTGTGCCTGAGCGACTATTTCGAAGCCATTGAAGAGTCTGCTCTCTTCCCCATGCTGAATCTGTAAGACAGGAACGCCCTTGGTGTCCGTCCCTTGGGAAGTTACTAAATCACTGTAGACAACTGTTACTTCATTACCGGATTGAAATTTCACACATTGGTGCAAGGAGGAGGGAACTGCGCCTGACTGGTGTAACCATGGCCGTCCGAGCAAGAGTGAGAAGGTTGCGGGAATGTCTATGACATGGAATTCGGTCGGTAGGATCTTTGTTCCGATGGTAATGGGCAAGGTGGCTTCGCCTATCACGGCGCGGCATGTAGAGTCATAAGCTTTGATGGTTTGCTTGGATGGGCGTAAATCAACACCATGAACGCCAACCACATCCATCATCCTTGAAGGCAGGATATTAATAGCAGAACCATTATCATTGAATACACGGGGAATTTTCTTGCCATTTACCTTGACAGTGATGTATAAAGGGTCATTATGATCAACTCCGAATATTGGCTTGTCTAGCTCTGAGAATGTGATGATGTTCCCGTAGTGGATATTACCGATCATGTGGGTGACGTTCTCTGGGGTAGTGTTTGACGGGACCATAGTAGCGGCGAGGTTTTGCTCAAGCATGAGGCGATGGGCGAGAGAGGAGGTGAGTAAGGACCAGAGCGAAATGTGGGCTTGGGTCTGTTTGAGTTGGGTGAGGATAGGGTCTTCATTCTCGAGGTCGGCTTGCTCGGGTTCCTTCCCAAAGATTTTCTTTGCACCTTTTGGTTCGGATTGGTACACTTGACAGGATCTTGTAAGGAGACAAACTTCTGCACGTAGCTCCTCCAAAGACAATGGCGTGTCACGACAAGGGGGCGAAACTTCGGTCCTTTCGGCCTCCTCGAAGATTTTGGCCCAAGAAAGAGGTTGAAAGGGTTTGGGACTCACTTCCTCTAGAGATTCGACTTCACTAACTAGTTCTTCTAAAGACAACAAGTAGCAAGAAGGTTCTTTATTATTAATCATTGAAATACAACCCTTCTCATCACAGTCCGCCACAACAGGCTCGGCCGGATCAGTGATCTCACTAAGTTCTACCATGAGTACATTGCTAGCTACATAATCTTTAGGGTCTTCGACAACCCCCTTATGAATGAGCTCTTGCACGGCTTTTTTGAGTTCAAAGCATTATTCGGTAGTGTGACCGGTGCACTTGTGGTAGTGGCAAAACTTTGACAAATCGCAACCAAGGCGGGGGAGGTGTCCTTCTAATGGTTCGAGAATTTCTAACGTCACCAATGCCATGAAGATATCCACCATCGTGAGCCCTATCTTGTCAAAGGCATCCATGAGCTCTAGGATACTGATCTCGCATGTTTGCACCATATTCACCCCACCCCCATTATTAGGAAGAGGGTTCTTCAACACATTGGGACCCTTCGGCTTCTCAATCTTCTTGTCATTGATCAACCCTTGAACTACGCGCTTCAATTGGATACACCCATCCGTCGTGTGCCCAATGTACTTGTGGTATTTGCAGAATTTGGATGCATCTAAGTCAGTCCTTGGGTTGGCGGGTTGGTAATTCTCTAGCGGCTTAATGAGACCTCTCTTGACTAACACGTCAAAGACTTTCCCCATGGGCATACCAAAATCATCAAAATACTCCCTCTGTTGTGGAGCCCCATTCCTTGTTACGGCTTGGACATCTAGCGGGACCTCATTTTGGACCATATTCACTTGGCCGACGGCCTCCTTTCCACCCCTAGGAGGCGCAGGCGCAGTAGGAGCCTTGTAGCGGAAGGAGTTGTTGTTGTTGGTCTTTGGACTTTCCTTTGGCAGCACAATCCCAGTGAACCCTGCTTCGTACCTTACTCCGGCGTCAACCATTTCCCGCAAGTCAGGGAAATAACCATTATCGATGGCTGCTTTCATCTCAGGCAATAAACATTTGTAGAATATCTGTTTCTGTTCCTTTACTTTTGGTGGGTATTGGACCTCGCACAACCGATGGTTCCACCTCTTGTAGAAATCATAAATGGCCTCGCCAGGCTTCTGCATAGTGTTCTCAAGGTCGGTTCGATTCACATGCCAATCCATGTTAGCTTGATACTTCTCACAGAAAATGGCACTGATTTGATCCCACGTTTGCCTCTCGCTTGGTTCTAGCCCCAAGAACCAACGCAGAGCGATACCATCCAACGTGCTATGGAATACGCGAGCCATTTGTTCGTTGGTGCAGTCACGAGCCCTCATGGCCAACACATAACTATCCAAATGAGTCTTAGGACACGAGTCACCATGAAACATTGCCACTTTAGGCATCTTGAAATCTTTGGGGAGAGCCCCCACTTGGCTAGGGTTGATTGTCTTGGTAGTCGGTGCACTTTGCTTATCCACGGTCTCGATCAACTTGCGCATTTGCTCTTGCATGGCCGTGACCACAGGGTGATTGGAGATGTCGGGGATAGATTCTGACAGAATGACGGGAGGAGTAGTGGAAGTAGTAGCAGCGGCCATCCCAATACTCAGAGGCAACGAGGGTGCGGGTAGTTTGCTAGCAGAGAGGTAGCCACCAAGCAGTTCAGGAGAAGGTTCAAAAACAGCCTTGTTCTTGCTCATGGTAGTGAAACCTTGTTGGGTGTAGAGAGGAGGAGGTGGAGCATTGCGGTAGCTTGGGAGTGGGAAGGTAATGGCATTGGTGTTGGAGGGACAGTTGGTATTGACCTCTTCATCCTCGACATAAATGGAATTCTTACCATCGGGCACCATTCTAGTCCCCTTTTGCTGAATGTGGTCCTTCAACAGTTGGATCTGGTCTTCCAAAATCTTGTTACTTTCCTCGAGATTCTTGATCTTGGCTTCGAGACCGGCGAGGAAGTTCTGGAGGCTTGGGGGAATACCATTGAGAGTGGTCTCGGTGTTGAACTCGGCAGCACTAGTAGGAGGGACAGAGACGGGAGTTGACATTGCTGATGACGAGACTGAGAACGTGGACGGAGTAGAAGCTTCACGTTGTAGTCGACCACCCGAACGGATCCAAACTTGCTTTGCTGAAAGGTTGAAGGGCAATGAAGCTTTTAGGAGAGGGGGAAGGCTTATGCAAAGTATGTTTTAATTTACAAAAACATACATTATTTACCTCCTAATTGGTTGGAAGGGGTACCCCTTTTTCGCAACTAGTTAGAAGACTACGATTAGTGGAGGCCATCACTATGTCTATAGACCCCTCGTTTTTTTACCTGCATTGTACACCCCCAAACGGACAATTTGGGCGAGGGTCCTATAGGGCAAGCGGCTTCCACCAACCATCGGATCCTACGACTAACCCTTCCTTAAAGGCATTTAACGTGATGTCTATGTTGCATCCTACGCAAGTTAACGATGAGCGGAGATCTTGACTGTTAGAGCAATTGAACAAGACTTGATGAGAAAATAAAGCAATCACAAGAACACGGATTTACGTGGTTCACCAACTTGGCTACGTCCACGGGGAGGGGAGAGAATATTATTATCACTCGAGAAACAATTACACAAGATCACACTAATCTACTTTGCACGAATTTTGATCGCAAAATTCCTGACTGTGCAAACCCTAGATCTAGAATTATTGATCTCTCTGTTCTGTGTAAAAAACTGAGCAAACTGACTAACTGAATTAATTTAGGACGGAGGGAGTATAAAATACGTCACCCAAGCACCTAAACTAATTCGGATATGCTGGTGACCTATCCCATGTTGACTTCCCATTAACTAGACAATCCACTTCTAGTTCACTAAGGAGATAGGTTGCCTTGATTCCTTTGACAAGGAATCTGCAAGTCACCTACACCTACTCTACCACGTTAAGCCCCAACGTCTGCACCTGCTTGGCTAAGGCGTGAAGTTTCTGTTTTTATGGCTAAGGCCTTGAGCCTTAGCCAAAAATCACTCCGTCTCATTATACTCCTTCTGTCTCGGAATTATGAACTTGATAATTTAACCCACTAAATTAGGCGTCCCCAATTTCAAAGGCATTAAACTTAACAAATCTCCACCTTGACTTTGAATCTCCCAAATAACAAATCTTTCCTCCCCCCTCGCCTCTTCTGCTATCTAATAGCTGCGAACATTAAGCAAGTCCAAACAATGTTGGAACTTGCTCCCCGTCACGGGTTTTGTCAACATATCTGCAGGGTTGTCCGCCGTCCCTACCTTCTTCACCTTTACCCGTTTCTCATCCCTTAGAAAATGATATCTGACATCAATGTGCTTGGTCCTCTCATGATGAACTTGATCCTTGGCCAAACAAATCGCGCTCAAACTATCGCAATAAATAATAGCCTGATCCTGATGTATCCCAAGATCGCTGATCAATCCCTTCAACCATATTCCTTCCTTAGCGGACTCTGTCAATGCCATGTATTCTGCTTCTGTTGTAGACAACGTCACTGTCGCCTGCAATGTAGCCTTCCAACTGACAACTGACCCACCAAGCGTGAATACATATCCGGTCATCGATCTTCTTGTATCAACATCACCCGAATAGTCCGAATCTGAGAACCCCTCTACTGCACACTCTGCTCCACCTCCATAGATGAGACCGACATCACTGGTACCTCTAAGATACCTCAAGATCCGCTTCACAGCCTGCCAATGTTCCTTACCCGGATTACCCATGAACCGACTAACAACACTAACTGCTTGTGCAAGATCCGGCCTAGTGCACACCATAGCATACATCAAACTACCAACTGCACTAACATAGGGTACTCGAGCCATATACTCTTTCTCCTCAACCGACTTGGGCCCAAACGCGACTGACAATCGTGCATTCGCTGCACTCGGAGTATCTATAGCCTTAGCTGTTGACATACCAAACCTCTCTAAAACTTTCTTGATGTAACCTTTCTGGGATAAGAACAATTTTCGTTTGGCTCTGTCTCTATAAATCTCCATACCCAGAATTTTCTTCGCGCTACCCAAATCCTTCATCTCAAACTCTGCGGACAATAAGCCTTTCAGCTTCTGAATCTCTGACTTCTTGACTGCTGCTATCAACATATCATCTACATAGAGCACCAAATAGATGTACGACCCATCTACCAACTTATTGTGATACACACAACAATCATACCGGTTCCTCGTGTATCCGATCTCTGTCATATAGCTGTCAAACCTTTTGTACCACTGCCTAGGCGACTGCTTAAGTCCATACAAGGACTTCTTCAACCTACAAACATAATCTTCCTTACCAGGAACTTGGAATCCTTCCGGCTGTGTCATGTATATCTCTTCCTCCAACTCTCCATGCAAGAAAGCTGTCTTGACGTCTAGTTGCTCAAGCTCCAAATCCTTTGTGCTACTATTGCTAGCAACACTCTGATCGAAGTGTGTCTGACCACTGGTGAGAATATCTCATTATAGTCCACCCCTTCTCTCTGTGTGAAAACCCTTGCAACAACGCGAGCTTTATACTTGATCCCTTCTGCCGGTGACATCCCTTCCTTTTTCTTTAAGATCCACTTGCAAGTCACAATCTTTCTGCCTTCTGGCCTTTTGGTCAAATACCAAGTCTGATTCTTGTGAAAAGACTCCATCTCATCACCCATAGCCGCATACCACTGAGATGACTCTGAACATGTAACTGCTTCCTTGAAAGTAGAAGGTTCCGAAAGATCGGGCTCCACTTCCTCAGCAACCTGCAGTGCATAAGACACCATGTCTTCAAATCCATACCTCTCCGGAGGCTTCCCGAAATTAGCTCTTCTAGAGCTTCCTTGTGCTAACCCATGTTCTTCGGGAACTGAACTTGAACTTTCTGGTGCTTCAGTCTCTGTTTCTGTCGGTGGATCCTGATCAACATCTGACTGTGGGACAACTAACTGTTCAGTATCTTGTTGCTCCACCTGTTTATCAACACCGCCAACACTCGAAACAATCGTAGATCTCATAATAGGGTTAATAATAGAATTTTCATCAAAAACGACGTTCCTACTGATAATTACCCTATTTTCTGATGGAGACCATATACGGTATCCCTTGACACCGTCCCCATACCCCATGAATACTCCCTTTCTAGCTCTAGGTTCTAACTTCCCATCATCTACATGATAATAAGTAGTACACCCAAAAGCTCTTAAAATAGAATAATCAACAGGTTTACCGGTCCATACCTCTTAGGGAACTCTGAGGCCAATACCAGCGTGAGGTCCATGATTAATCAAGTAACATGCTGTACTAACCGCTTCTGCCCAGAACCGCTTAGACAACCCTGCATTGGAGAGCATGCACCTCGCCCTCTCAAGCAATGTCTGATTCATCCGCTCTGCTACACCATTCTGCTGTGGCGTGCCTCTGATGGTGAGATGTCTAGAAATCCCCACCTCCCTGCAAAACGAATCGAACTCAGTGCTGCAGAACTCCAAACCATTATCTGTCCGGAGCTTCTTGATTTTCTTCCCTGTCTGGTTCTCCACTAATGTCTTCCAGTCCTTGAAATTTCTTAGAGCCTCATTCTTGTGCTTTATGATGATCACCCAAGTCCTCCTCGAATAGTCATCAATGATAGACAAGAAATACCTGTGCCCCCTTAGAGATTCCTGACGAGAAAGCCCCCAACAATCTGCGTGGATGTAGTCCAAAACGCCTTTTGTGTTATGTATGCCCTTGGGAAAACTATTACGCTTCATCTTCCCTAGCACGCAATGCTCACAAAATTTAAGATCATCGATCTTATGGCCACATAGAAGATCCCTCTTGGCCAACTCTTGCATCCCTCGAATGCTCATGTGCCCGAGCCTGATGTGCCACAGCTTAGACATATCTCCCTCGTCCACTTCTGATGATGCTACCATAGCTGACCCTGTAAGCGTCCTTCCTTGGAGGAAATACAAGGAGCCCCGCTTAAGGCCTCTCAGAACCACTTCTGAACCATTACATACACTTACTGCTCCACCTTTACCTTTGAAGCTGAACCCTTTGTTGTCTAACTAACTAAGAGAAATCAGATTCTTTGTCATAAATGGAACGTGTCGAACCTCGTTCAAAGTGACAAACCTACCATCATGAGTCCTGAGCTTGATCGAACCAATACCAACAACCTTGCAGACTGCACTGTTGGCCATGCTTATATCACCGCCATCCACCTGCCTATAATCAGTAAACCATTCTCTCCTCGGACTGATATGGTAAGAAGCTCTTGAATCAAGAATACACGCATCAGATGAGCGTGCTGATTCTGATGTGACTAGAGCATAATCCTCATCTGAACCTCTACCCTTGGCCACCATGGCCTCTGCTCTGACTGGTGCCTCGCCTCGCTTCTTTCTGGGACAATCGAATTTCCAATGCCCCTTCTCTTTGCAGAAATTACAAATATCCCCAGGCTTCGGACCCTTCTTGTGTGAAGAATTACCTTTATTGTTCTTCTTCCCACTAGAACCCTTGTTACCACCACTACTGCTAGCAACCAAACCTGATGACTGGGTACCTGTCTCATTCCCACTCGCCTTTCGGCGCAATTCCCTCGTCTTGAGAGAAGTTTTCACTTCCTCTAGAGAGATACCATCCTTACGATTTATGCACGAATCGACATAATGTTCATAAGACATAGGTAAGGATACTAAAAGCTGCAAGGCTGCATCCTCATCATCCACAACAACTCCTATATTACGCAGTTCAAGTAATGCAGAAGTAAATCTATCAAGATGATCATTAATGGGCGTACCTTCTGTCATACGACAATCATACAGCTTCTTCTTCAGGTATAACTTGTTGGTCAATGAACGTGTCATGTACATATCTTCCAACTTTAACCAAAGATCGCTTCCGGATTCTGTTCCTGCAACATTGGTTAGGATCTCATCATCCAACTGTCTGATGATCTTGGCGTGAGCCTTCTGATCTAACTTCTTCAATGCTGCTGCCTCCTTCGCGGCTGTCTGTGCTTGTCCTTCTCTGACTCTTCTGTGGTGATCGCCTGGATCCTTGCGATCCCTGATTGCAATCTCCAACGGTTCCCATAAATCTTTGTCTACCAACAAAGCCTTCATCTTGATCTGCCAGAGAGAAAAACTATTCTTCCCATTGAACTTCTCGATCGAATCTGCTCCTTGACCCATCTTCTCGCTCTCTGCAGCGGAATCTCTGAATCTCTAACCACGAACCAGGCTCTGATACCACTTGTTAGAGCAATTGAACAAGACTTGATGAGAAAATAAAGCAATCACAAGAACACGGATTTACGTGGTTCACCAACTTGGCTACGTCCACGGGGAGGGGAGAGAATATTATTATCACTGGAGAAACAATTACACAAGATCACACTAATCTACTTTGCACGAATTTTGATCACAAAATTCCTGACTGTGCAAACCCTAGATCTAGAATTATTAATCTCTCTGTTCTGTGTAAAAAACTGAGCAAACTGACTAACTGAATTAATTTAGGACGGAGGGAGTATAAAATACGTCACCCAAGCACCTAAACTAATTCGGATATGCTGGTGACCTATCCCATGTTGACTTCCCATTAACTAGACAATCCACTTCTAGTTCACTAAGGAGATAGGTTGCCTTGATTCCTTTGACAAGGAATCTGCAAGTCACCTACACCTACTCTACCACGTTAAGCCCCAACGTCTGCACCTGCTTGGCTAAGGCGTGAAGTTTCTGTTTTTATGGCTAAGGCCTTGAGCCTTAGCCAAAAATCACTCTGTCTCATTATACTCCTTCTGTCTCGGAATTATGAACTTGATAATTTAACCCACTAAATTAGGCGTCCCCAATTTCAAAGGCATTAAACTTAACATTGACAACAAACACCCATCTCACCATAGCACGTCCCTTATAGGGAAATCAATTTTTTGTGCACTTTCTCTCAAAAGATCTCGATTCATCATTGACTTGGGGATGACTGACATGGACAGCACGTTAATTAACTATTAAGGAAAAGCTAGCCAAACCAACCGGTCAAAACCTAGGTGTGTTACCTACACTAGTGTGGGTTGACATGGGTTAGGTAAAAGGTTCCCACCGTATACGGTGAGTGGAATAGACGAGTGACTCGAAAAGAGTGCGACAGTAGGGCACAAATTCCTACACATCGAATACTCCGGGTAATGGGGACCTGTGCAGTGCTGACACGGACTAGTGGTAGTGTGAGGCAAGAAACTAATTCTTTTTAGGGAGAAAAGAGAGAAGCTTTGAACGTTTGAATGATGCGATGCAATGCATGAGAGAGAGAGAGAGAGAGAGAGAGAAATAATGTACAAGGGAGCATAGCATAGTTTTGTTTGACCCTAATACTAAAGCGAAGATAACAAGGGTACATGGTACAAGGTATAAGGTACAAGTATTAACATGGCGGAGTGCGCGGGTGCGTGTGTACACATGGCTTAACTGTAGGGGGCACGCGAAAACATGGCAAGTGTGCATATGTAAACATGGCAGGTGTGTGCATGTGTAAACATGGCAGGTGTGTGCACGTGTAAACATGGAGGTGTGTGCACGTGTAAACATGGCAGGTGTGTGCACGTGTAAACATGGCAGGTGTGTGCACGTGTAAACATGGCAAGTGTGTGCACGTGTAAACATGGCAGGTGTGTGCACGTGTAAACATGGCAGCACGTGTAAACATGGCAAGTGTGTGCACGTGTAAACATGGCAAGCATCATGATGTGACGAAAGTTAGACCCACTAAGTTTGAAAAAGTTTCAAAGCAGTCCTCAGCAGAGTCGCCACTGTGAATACCCCTTTCCGATGAAGCGATGCATGGGAAGTATCTTTTGATTATTATTATTTATAAAAGGGAATATTCATAACGAAAATTAAAATTATGAGAGTCGCCACGCCGTTTTAATTAAAGCCAAAACATTGAAAAAACCATTTTAGTGGGTTCGGGGGTCAAATTACAACAAGAGAAGAATATTGAACGTTATCACTCCTATTGCCCGAATTGATCGGTCTTTCTATCATGATGCGGTGTATGTAGTGTGTTAGTGATTGGGACCGGATCCGAAGATTGCCTACGTTCCTCTCAATGTGAGAAGCTCAGGTCAGCGTAGTTCGAGAAGAATTTAGAATAGGCAGAAGAATCGGGATCATGCATAATGAGGGGGGAATTACCTAAAGATTAGGGTTTAGAAGTAGTTCCTAGATCATCCTTGGGTTGATGAACCCTAGATCATCATTGGCTATGAAATAACATGTAATTATGAAGATCGCAACCCTAAATATAGCATAAATAAGGTTTTAATCTATGAATATGATGAACATTCGAAGAACATATTATGAACATATGAATGAACATGCAAGGAATATGAAAAAACTATGAATAAACATGAAAGAACATGAATATTAAAGATCTACATTAAAAATGATGCAAGAACATGAATAAAAAGTTAGAAAACTTACCTATGTTGGCAAGAAATAAACCTTGATCTCCTTGAGTGTTTGAATGCTTAATTAGGGAGAAAATTGTGTTTAAGAACTCTAAAATTCAGACTTAAAGCTCTCAAACTCGGGATCCTTAACCAAAGTGATGGAATGGATTTATATAGTAAACTGAGGGGAAGATCTGACGGTCAGGATCATCCGAAGCAAGGTTGGCCGCCTTGCCATGATTGAAAACGGCGACAAGAGTGGCCGCGTGGCCAAGGTTGGGGGCGCAGCAAGGTTGGCCGCGTGGCCAAGGTTGCGGGCTGACGTGATTCCTAAGCTAGGGTTTCTGCATGGTTTAAGGAAACCATATTTTGACCATATTTAGGGTGTTCTAGAATAATGAGACATATTTTGTGAATCCGGGACAAGTCTTTGCAAGGTTTCTAATTTCTATAAAGTCCTTGTATATTTGGGAAAGCCCTAATAAACTCATTTTCAGATCGGGTACTAACACCTCCTTGGAATATCCTTCCAAGATAGGATAACTATGCAATAAATGTATGGATAAGTCCTAAGGATGTGTTCACACTTATTTTCACATGTGAGAAATGCAAGTACAAATAAGGGGAGATTAACTTATAATGTGAACTAAATAACTAAATGAATCTAGAGGCAAAATGTGAATTCCCGTCTATGAATACTACCCTTTGATAAATTAGCCATAACTTCTGCTAGAAAACTCTGATTAAGGATCCGTTTGGTCCCATAGAAACTAGACTTCCGTGGCTTTCTAAAAATATATTATAAGCCTTATTTGAGTATTTAGAACATTCCAGACGGCTTGTTGAAATTGACCCAAAAATCTGGACACTGCTGAAAATACCAAACATGCTCAAAATGCCAAAAACAATCTTATCTAAAGATCATGACCATGGAATGAACCATGGGTAGACCATGGTTAGGGCTGGAAACTCTCACTCAAATGATGAAAAATCTATTGAAATGATGGTGATTTCAGATCATCCAAACCACTTGATGTTTTCCTAACCGTGTTCATATCACCTTGGCACGTTTATTTAAACGTTATGTATGTTATCATTTTATTCATATTAATAAAGAGATGTTTTGATTATTATTGTTGTTCATGTTTACTTATAATAATCTCCGTTCCTAGTGCTTATGAAGCACTAGTATAAGTCTAAATGATCATGGGGTGATCATGTTAGACTTATGGGTACTTGTTAGAGAACAAGGTACTGGACATGACCTGCTCTATGAGATTTATGTCATGGTCAATGTCATATATAGATCTCATATTAGTTATGTCATTTGAATCTTTAGACATGAAGTTATTATAGTCTTCCACTAGATAAACATTATATTTGACATATTCAAATGCTACCTTTAACCAGGTAGTTATAAAGGGTATGATTGGCATGATCGGATTCAAGTAGGGAAGAGTAATAAGCTAAATGGATTTGTCCCTCTTCGGAGAGATGTCAAACTTGGGCCCCTCGTAGAATGATGTTGATGAAATGTTTGACCAATGTCAAATGAATTGATTGGATCAATGTCATTTGGATTATCAACATATTCGGAATCGAGAAAGCATTGAAAAAATACAACTTGACTCAATTACCATGACTTGTGTTCAATGACATCGTTGACAAATGGAGTGTGACATGTTCTATAAAGGAATACGAACTAGTATATAGTTACACTATTTGGGTAGGTATGACAGTTTGCTAAAACATAATCATATCTTATGGGTTTATGTTTAAACTCATTGCCAACTTAGTCTAATCCTATAGGGTCACACACAATTAGATCGAACCCTGAAGGACTTAAATGGAATTTGGGTCGAAGGGCCTTTGAGGGATTTTAGGAATTTAGAGGAGAAAACCAGAAAAAACTAGAGGGTCAGGTCGGACCTATACAAGGACCCGGTCGGACCTTGTATAGGACCCGGTCGGACCTCCTATAAGACCCGGGGGGACCTAGTCGGTATCGGCCTGGAACTTTCTTAATCTGATTTCTTGCGGGTTTGACCACTTGTTACCTATTTGGAATAGGAGAAACAAGTATAAATAACTCATCTAGTTTCCCTAATCAGTCCCATGCATATTTTGAGCCTCCAAAGAGTTTGAGAGAGTTATTTCTTATTCTAAGATCCCTAGATCGAAGAACAAGAACATCACATAAAATTCCATATAGTTCTAAAACAACTGTGAAAGCGTTTCACAATTTGGTCTAGCAATCAAGATCAAGAAGCGTTCTTGATATTCGTTAGAGGTGTGGATACTAATAGAGGGCGAAGCTTATCACCTCTATAGTTTGTGTTCTTGCTTTTGTTCGTGATCAAGTTTCAAAGTTCCACCAAGAATCAAGGTTGTTAATCAAAGGCTTCAAGGGTTAGTATTCCAGTATTCATTATGCAAGTATTTGATTTAATCATATGAATGGATCTATGGGCTTTGGGTTTCCATGGATATTTTAATGCTTTATTCCGCTGCGCATGAACTATTACATGCATGGAATGGATAAGAATCTCTCCGAGTTGCATGACATGCTAAAAACTGTGGAGAAGAAGATAGTGGAGAAATGTTCTCCAGTGCCCATGGTTCATGATGGAAAAGGACCAAGTGCCGAAGGAAAGGGTAATGCAAAGGTTGCTAAACCCAAGATTAGCAAGGCAAATGTTGCCAAGGCTATAGTTGTAAAACCCGATGTACAAAAGTATGAAATTTGTTTCCATTGTCAAGAAATTGGTCATTGGAAACGTAATTGCAAGGCTTTTAAGGAAGAGCAAAAGAAGAAGAAGAGCAGTGGGACTGCGTCGACTTCAGGTATCTATATGATAGATATTCTCCTTTCTACTACTAGTTCCTAGGTATTGGATACCGGATGTGGTTCTCATATTTGTTTAAATGTGCAGACATTAAAGAATAGGAGGCTACTTAAAGATGGTGAAGTGGACCTACGTGTGGGGAATGGAGCAAGAGTTGATGCATTAGCCGTAGGAACTTATGAAGTTACTTTACCTTCTGGTTTAATTCTTGTTTTGAACAATTGTTATTATGTACCAGATTTAAGTAGGAATATTATTTCAATTTCTTGTTTGGATAATGAAGGTTTTAAGTTTCTTATTGAGAATAAGAGATTTTCTATTTATTTAAGTGATGTGCTTTATGGTATTGCAAATTCATTTAATGGCCTTTATGTTCTTGATGTCAAGAATGAAAATAATGAGAATGTCTATCATATAAATAAGAAATCTAAACCTAATGATGTAAATCATACTTATTTATGGTATTGCCGTCTTGGTCATATTAATGAGAAGCGTATCTCAAAACTCAATAGGGACGGTCTTTTGGGTTCATGTGACTTTGAGTCATATGACACTTACGAGTCGCGAAAATGACCAAGACACCTTTTACCAAGTTGGGTGAAAGGGCAAGCTACTTATTGGTCTTAATACATACCGATGTATGCGGACCACTAAGTAGCAATGCTAGGGGAGGATTTCAATACTTCATAACCTTCACCGATGATTTTAGTAGATTTGGGTATGTTTACCTAATGAAAAATAAAAGTGAAGCGTTTGAGATATTTAGAATATTTCAAAATTAAGTAGAAAAACAACTTGGCAAAAGTATTAAAGCACTTCGATCAGATCGAGGTGGGGAATACTTAAGCCAAGAATTTGATGATCATCTAAAGAATTGTGGAATAGTTTCACAATTGACTCCACCCGGAACGCCACAATGGAATGGTGTGTCCGAGAGGAGGAATCGAACTTTGTTAGACATGGTTTGATCAATGATGAGTCAAGTTTATCTTCCAATATCCTTTTGGGGTTATGCACTAGAAACCGCCGCTTTCACACTAAATTGAGTTCCAAGTAAATCGGTTCAAAAGACTCCATATGAGATATGGAGCAGAAAGAAACCTAGTTTTTCTTTCATGAAGATTTGGGGTTATAAAGTTTTTGTCAAAATACTTGTCTCTGACAAACTTGCACACAAATCTGATAAATGTATTTTCGTGGGATATCCTAAGGAAACTAAAAGATATAACTTTGACAACCGAATGGACAACAAAGTATTTGTTGCCCAAACTGGTGTCTTTCTAGAGAAAGAGTTTCTCTCCAAAGAAATGAGTGGGAGTAAAGTAAATCTCAAAGAGGTTCGAGTACCTGAAAATAACATTGAACCGATAGTAGAACAAGAACGAGTCCCACAAGGAGTTATGGAACCCGTTGAAAATACACAAGTAACTCGCATATCTGGTAGGTTACGATCCGAACACGAGAGATATGGATTTATCGTAATGGATAGTAATAAAGTGAAGATCATTGAGAATGATGAACCAACCTCCTACCAAAAAGCGATGTCATCTCCTGATTCGGATAAGTGGCTTGGAGCCATGAAATCCGAATTACAATCCATGCATGATAATCAAGTTTGGAACTTGATTGATGTACCTGAAGGTGTAAAAACCATAGGATACAAATGGGTCTTCAAGAAGAAGACTGACATGGATGGGAGGTGCATACTTACAAAGCTAGGCTTGTAGCGAAAGGTTATAGGCAAATTCATGGTATTGACTATGATGAAACCTTTTCACCCGTAGCAATGATCAAGTCTATAAGAATTTTGATTACCATAGCCACATATTATGACTACGAGATATGGCAAATGGATGTTAAAACTGCTTTCCTTAATGGAAACTTACAAGAGGATGTCTATATGACACAACCTGAGGGTTTAGCACAAAATTCTAAAGTATGCAAGTTGAAAAAATCCATCTATGGATTGAAGCAAGCTTCTAGGAGTTGGAATCTCTATTTTGATGAATCAGTCAAAGAGTTTGGCTTCATCAAGAATGAAGATGAACCTTGTGTATACAAGAAGATTAGTGGGAGCATAGTGATGTTTCTTATTTTATATGTGGATCACATATTGCTCATTGGAAATGACATTCCTACACTTCAATCTGTAAAGACTTGGTTAAGAAAGTGTTTCACAATGAAAGATATGGGTGAAGCCGCATATATCCTTTGCATTAAGATCTATAGAGATAGATCAAAGAAGCTAATTGGTTTAAGCCAAAGTACATACATTGACAAGGTCCTTAGAAGATTCCGCATGGAAGACTCTAAGAGAGGACACTTGCCAGTGTTACATGGAGTTTCTCTAAGCAAGACTCAATATCCTAAGACAAATGATGAGCGTGAGAAAATTAGTGACATTCCATATGCTTCGGCAATTGGATCCATCATGTATGCCATGATATATACTAGGTCGAATGTATCTTATGCTTTGAGCGTGACGAGTAGATATCAATCCGACCACTGTGAGAGTCACTGGATGGATGTTAAAGCGATTCTTAAGTACTTAAGAAGGACTAAAGATTCGTTTTTAATCTATGGAGGTATGGAAGATGATCTCGTTGTAAACGGTTACACGGATGCAAGCTTCCAAACCAACATAGATGATAGTAGATCGCAATCAGGTTTTGTGTTTATGTTGAATGGTGGAGCTGTAAGATGGAAGAGTTCTAACCAAAGTATAGTCGATGATTCTACAACTGAAGCTGAGTATATTGCTGCATCGGATGCTGCAAAGGAAGCTGTTTGGATTAAGAAGTTCATTGGTGAACTTGAGGTGGTTCCTAGTATTGCTAATCCAATAGACCTTTATTGTGATAATAATGGTGCTATTGCTAAAGCAAAGGAACCAAGGGCACATCAGAAATCCAAACACATACTTAGGCATTTTCATATCATTCAAGAAATCGTAGATAGTGGAGACATAAATATATGCAGAGTACCAACTGATGATAACGTAGCGGACCCACTAATGAAGGTACTTCCACAAGCTAAACATGATGGTCATGTTAGGTCCATGGGTATTAGATACATGGAAGATTGGGCCTAGGGCAAGTGGGAGATTGTTAGTATTGGTGCCCTGGGCACGTTTATTTAAACGTTATGTATGTTATCATTTTATTCGTATTAATAAAGATATGTTTTGATTATTATTGTTGTTCATGTTTACTTATAATAATCTCCGTCTCTAGTGCTTATGAAGCACTAGTATAAGTCTAAATGATCAAGGGATGATCATGTTAGACTTATGGGTTCTTGTTGGAGAATAAGGTACTGGACATGACCCGCTATATGAGATTTATGTCATGGTCAATGTCATATATAGATCTCATATTAGTTATGTCATCTGAATCCTTAGACATGAAGTTATTAAAGTCTTCCACTTGATAAACATTATGTTTGACATATTCAAATTCTACCTTTAACCAGGTAGTTATAAAGGGTATGATTGGCATGATCAGATTCACGTAGGGAAGAATAATAATCTAAATGGATTTGTCCCTCTTCGGAGAGATGTCAAGCTTGGGCCCCTCGTAGAATGATGTTGATGAAATGTTTGGCGAAACTCAAATGAATTGATTGGATCAATGTCATTTGGATTATCAACATATTTGGAATCGAGAAAGCATTGAACAAATACAAGTTGACTCAATGACCATGACTTGTGTTCAATGACATCGTAGACAAAGGGATTTTGACATGTTCTATAAAGGAATACGAACTTGTATATAGTTACACTATTTGGGTAGGTATGATAGTTTGCTAGAACCTAATCATATTTTATGGGTTTATGTTTAAACTCATTACCAACTTAGTATAATCCTATAGGGTCACACACAATTAGAATGAATCCTGAAGGACTTAATTGGAATTTGGGTCGAAGGGCCTTTGAGGGATTTTAGGAATTTAGAGGAGAAAACAAGAAAAACCGGGAAAAGCTGGAGGGTCCGGTCGGACCTATGCCAGGACCCGATCGGACCTTGTATAGGACCCGGACGGACCTCCTATAAGACTCGGGGGACCTAGTCGGTTTCGGCCTGGAACTTTCTTAATCTTATTTCTTGGGGGTTTGACCACTTGTTACCTATTTAGAATAGGAGAAACAAGTATAAATAACTCCTCTAGTTTCCCCAATCAGTCACATGCATATTGTGAGCCTCCAAAGAGTTTGAGAGAGTTATTTATTGTTCTAAGATCCCTAGATCAAAGAACAAGAACATCACATAAAATTCCATATAGTTCTAAAACAATTGTGAAAGCGTGTTTCACAATTTGGTCTAGTAACCAAGATCAAGAAGCGTTCTTGATATTCATTCGAGGTGTGGATAAAAATAGAGGGCGAAGCTTATCACCTCCATAGTTCGTGTTCTTGCTTTTGTTCGTGATCAAGTTTCAAAGTTCCACCAAGAATCAAGGTTATTAAACAAAGGCTTCAAGGGTTAGTATTCCAGTATTCATTATGCAAGTATTTGATTTAATCATATGAATGAATCTATGGGCTTTGGATTTCCATGGATATTTTAATGCTTCATTCCGCTGCGCATAATTATAGGAAACCCAACAATAACATGCGCGCATGGCCTGTCAAATTGTCTTCACAACTCAGATTTAAGGCAAGACTATTCTCAACAAATCTTCACATTGACTTGAATCCTCCCAAACAGATGAACAAAATCAACAAATCTCTATATTGACTTGTAAACTTTACTCCAGATAACAGATTTCTTCCTCCATCGCAAAATTACATTGAACGGCAACTAATACCTTGTGATATTGAGAAAATCCAAACAATGTTGGGACTTGGTCTTCAGAAGGGACTTCCTAAAATTATTTGTGAGGTTATCATCATCCCCACCTTCTTCACTTTAATCTTTTGATCACTCCTACGAAAGTGATTTTTGACATAAATGTGATTGGTCTTGGCTCAACTACATCCATGAAACACAACCCATGAACATCCTTAGGGTCTTTCTTGGAGTAAAAAAAATTTTTGAACTCCATTAAATCCCCATCGAACTCCATAGTAAATGAACCATTCGACACATCTAACTTAGTATGAGCCGTAGACATAAATGGTCTCCTCAACAAAATGGGAGCCATAGGATCCGTGTCCATCTCTAAAACATAAAAATTAGCAAGAAATATAAACTTACCAACCCAAACAAGTACATCCTCAACCTACCCCTTAGGGTATGCATTAGATATATCCGCCAACTTTACCACCCTAGTATCCTGTAAAGGTCCTAACTTGAGCTTTTCAAACCATGCATATGTCATGACATTGATTGAAGCACCCAAGTCAAGCATAGCTATATGCTTAGAATCATCACCTAAAGACACATGAATAATAAACATACCCAGATCACTACACTTCTTGGGAATTTTCTTATGATAAATTGCGGACACATGCTCTTTAATTTTCACCTTCTTCTGAATTCTCGCTTTTTTATCCCTCTTCAAAGTACACAACTCCTTAAGGAACTTGGCATATCTCGGGACAGTCTGAAGCAAGTCTAAAAATGGGATGCTTACCTTAAGCCTCTTGAAAGTATCAAATATAGCCTTATCAGGCTCCGGTTTTCGATGCTCTCTCAAAGCCTCAGGAAATGGAACATCCAGCTCATAGACTCTGGACTCTGGTGTAGCACTCTTCTCCTCCTCTGGGGTCTTCTCAGTAAGCACAACCTCCTCAAGCTCAATCAATGGCTCATCTGATACAACTCTCTCCTCAATCTCCTTACCGCTTTGTAAAGTTATGGCACATGCACTCTGCTTAGGCTTCGGTTTTGTTCTAGAATGTACCTTCGCTGACTTATTAGCCTCTAGTCTCCCAACCGCATCAGCTATTTGACCCATTGTCTCTCTAGATTACAAATACTTACCTCGGTCTTCTGTTGATACTGCTGGAAGATACTATTCATCATGCTCACCGACTGTGCTAAAGAGTGAATCATATCATCCCTAGACTGTCTCGGAGGGTTACTCTGATACTGCTGCTGCTGCCCATACGATGGTCTTTAATGATTATACTGATTAGTCAGATACTGCTGACTCTGTGGTGGGCTCATCAATAATTGTTTCATCATCCCCTTGAGATCCTCTATATCTGTCTCAAGCTTACTCATCACACCACCACTCGACCCCACTGCACTAACCTGTCTGAAGTCTGAAGCTCGATCTCCTGCCATGTGTCCTTGTGCTCTTCGCTAGCTCATCTAATATCTCATTCGCCTCCTCCGTGGTCTTGTTCAGAATACTACCCCTACAGCACGAATCCACTAACCATTTATCCTGAATCGTTAATCCCCCATAAAAATATACTATCAACTGATCATCATCAAATCCGTGATACGGGAAACTTCTAAAAAGCTTGTGGAACCGGTTATAATACTCATATAAAGTATCATCCATCTTCTGCTCCATGTTACTGATATCCCGCTTCATCACATTGATTTGATTTGGAGGAAAGAACTCATCAAGAAACACCTCCTTCATCTGTTTTCATGTGGTAATGCTATTAGGATGCAGATGGTAATACCATGTACTAGCATCATCTTTTAGAGTGAAAGAAAACGCTCTAAGGAGGAGATGCTCAATCTAAAGTGCTGCTGGCTTCCTACTCTGACAAATCTGCATAAACTGGGATATATGTTGATTCGGGTTCTCACCGGGCATCCCATTAAAGTGTGGTAACTGGCTCAACAAACCCGGCTTCAACTCAAATGTAAACCCAGTAGGCAGAGTGGGGAACTGAATTGCATGAGGTTGCTCGCTCCAATTCGGGGCAGTTCTCTGCCTCAATGTCTGGTCTGCCATTTGTTTTCTAATTCAAGACTTCAAAGCAGATTGTCAGTAGAACATGTGTGAACCATACAAGGTTCCTCACTAAAAACAAATAACTAAATTTAAAATAACTAAAAAAAATAATAAAACTAAACTAACTAAGAACGAGAAATAAATTAAGAACATAAACAAATAAACACCGTTCCCCGGCAAAAGCGCCAAAATTTGATAGGCTAAATCGCACACCTACAAATTAAACCTGTAATAGGTTCTAAAAATATGTAGCTAGGATAAGTCCAAGATCGATCCACGAAGAACAGTTACTTGTTTACGTAATTGTCACTTGACAAGATTGGGGAAATATTATATTTAAACTAATATCCTAAAACAAAAATTAAACTAATTTGAGCTAAAATAATAATTAAAAAACACTTTAGATTTGATTTCGTCCCCACCTAATTAATCAATAATTAAATCTAACCGGCACAGTCTAGATCCAAAAATTAATTGCTTTATTGATTTAAGAAACTAAGATCAAGAACGCATTCTACAATTATTTTATTTAGATAATCGTTTAATTTTACCCACTTCACAATTTACCATGGCCCATGCATAAATCGTAAAGATGCTACGGTGAATAATCTACACTGGCACAGTTATAGAAAATTCTAGCGAAAATCGATTAACAAGGATAAACAGATTGATCAAGTCTACAAACCCTAGCAATAGATTTAAATTAAGCACAAGTAAAATTATGAATAGGAATTAAAATATAAAAAGAAAAATACCTCAAATTAAATAAAAGGGTGTTCAAGATTCAAACCCAAAGCTTGAATTTTAGTTTCTCATCCAAAGCTTTGAAATCTCCATGAATAAAGAATAAAAACCTAGATCTAAAATAATGTATGAAAGTCTAGAATGAAATCAATGAAAGAAACCTATTTTTAGTCACTAGGAAAGTCCTAAACTAAAAAGGAATAAAAAATAATGAAAAGAAAATAGAAAACAAGGAAATTAACCAAAATTTGTCATCTTCACGCGCTTGTACGCGGCCATCACGCGCACGCCAGATCTCCCACTCGCTCGCCTGTGACTCACGTGCCTGGATCCGCCGGTTTCTTCACGAGTCGTGCGTTAGGTCCCAACTCGTGCGCTCCTCTTCAATTCGTGCGCACGGATTGCACAAACGTGCAGTACTTTAGGCCATTGAATGGGCCGTTCCTAGATGGGCCGCTTCATGGTGTGGGCTTCGCTGGTCTGGGCTTCGCTGGTCTGCTGGCTTGTTGGGTTGGGCTCCTCTAAGCTAGCCTTCTTGATCAATGTTTGGGTTTGTTCTTCACCTTATCTTCATTTCCACCCATTGATCCACAACTCCCCCTTCATACAACTTCGGGCTTTGACATTTGTTTCATCATTTTAGAATTTCATTTGACTAAAAACTTATTTAATCCGGGTAAAAATATAAAAAGATTAAAATACCCCCGAATTACAATAAAACCACAAAAATATATTTTTGCCCAAAATTACATCAAAACTATACTAAATTACATAAAATATATTTTAAGCTCATAAAATCCTAAGAAATAATAGTATCAAATCCGTCTCATCAATATTGCACTAAGACTGATGTAATATTCTATAGCAAGATCATATTATGTAAACTTAGATTGCTGACCAATCCTCTGAACCATATCCCCTTCATGGTTGCTTCTGTCATTGCCATGTACTCTTCTTCCGTAGTTAACAACGCCACTGTAGGTTGCAAAGTAGCTTTCCAATTAACCAATGACTTATCAAGAGTAAACACATAACCTGTCATTAATCTTCTTCTGTCAAACATCTCCAGCAAAATCAAAATCTGAATAACCTGATACCAAACACTCTGTATATCCCGCATAGATTAGCCCCACATCAAAAGTACCCTTAAAGTATTGAAATATCCTCTTCACAACTTCCCAATGTTCCTTCCTATGATCAACCATGAACTCACTGACTACACTAACAATTTGTGCAAGATTAGGTCTAGTGTTGACCATGGCGTACATCAAACTGCCAAATTGTACTGTTATAGGGTACTCGAGTCGTGTACTCTTTCTCCTTCATAAATTCTGGTGTAAAAGTAAAAAACACATATGCATTCGCTGCACTAGGAGTATATAAAGGCTTTGTTGTAAACATGTCAAACCTTGTAAGAATCTTCTGAATTTAGCCCCTTTATGACAAGAAAATCTCATTTTAGCTTTTATCCATGTAGATCTCTATGCCCTGAATTTCTTCGTTGCACCCAAATATTTCATTTCAAATTCAGAGCTCAAAAGTCTTTCAACTTTTGAATATCAGACGTCTTCTCTACAGCTATTTACGTTTGAGTTTTTTGCAAAAGTGACCTGCGTACTTTGTGCAATATATCAATTTGACTCGCGTACTTAAGAAACATCAAATGTGACATGTGTACTTATGATTGGTAAGATTTTTAGACTAATTTTTAACCCCCGTTAAAATTTTAACAGGACGGTCCATGTAATTTAACATATATTACAATAAAAACTTCTAAATATATTAATCATAACTTTAAGGGCCAAAATGCAAAATGTCAAAAGAAAAACTATATGTAACCCCCATTAATCTGGATTCCACCTCCGCCGTCGTCTACACCATAGCCAGCGTCTACACCAGCAGTACCGTCACTTTCAAAAAAGCCATCTCCGTAGTACCCAGAGTCTGGAAGCGGCTAATGGTAACCTTCTTATGTATGTTCCTCGCTTTCGTCATCTACCACGTCGTCGCCGCCATCGTCGTCGTCATCTGGGCGGTGACCGCCGCTGGTTACCTCATCGGAACGATCTTACTCTTCGTTATACTGATTCTATACGCGGCGGGCTTCATCTACATGTCGATTGTTTGGCAACTAGCTTGCGTTGTGTCGGTTCTGGAAAGCTCGTACGGGTTCAAAGCCATGGCTAAATCAATGAAGCTCATCAAAGGACAGAGAATCAAAGCGATTTTCATATTTTTCTTGCTGAATTTAATCTTAGTTGGAATAGAAATACTGTTCGAATTGCTGGTTGTTCATGGAAAAGATTTGGATGTGGCGATTTGGGGAAGAATCGGGTTGGGGATTTTATGCTTCTTGCTATTGTTGAAACAAAAATTACTTATTAAATATATAAATTTAATTATTAAGAACTTGGTGGTTTCCTTTTTTAAGTTATTGGGGTTTATTTTAATTTATAAGGGTCAATTTGAAATTTTCGATTGTAATATTTGTTAACTTATTAGCGATCGTTAACATTCACTAATGCTTGTTAGCAATTTAGGTCGATTTGGAAGCTTACATGGACCGTCCCGTTAAAATTTTAACAAGGGTTAAAAATTAGTCTAAAAATCTTGTCAATCATAAGTACGCATGTCACATTTGATGTTTCTTAAGTACGCGAGTCAAATTGATATATTGCACAAAGTACGCATGCCACTTTTGCAAAAAACTCATTTACGTTTCATCAACATATATGACTAGATGAATAAACGAACCATTTGTTACTTATTTATAGTGGACACAATAATCATACGGACTCTTGCTGGAATTTTTTTTCAAATAATTCCATTTTGAATGCATATGCACCAGAATGACATAAGGGAAAATTTATGTACCAAAATGACCACTTTCTTTGAAGTCGGCATTGGTAGTGCCGTTTTTGGCTTGAAGTCGGCATTGCCAATGCCGACTTTAGGTCAGAACAATTTAGGGTAATTAGGGTTAGGGTTAATGGGTTAATTGTTGGCGTGTTTAAGGTTTAAACTGAAGTCGGTATTGGCAATGCCGACTTTAGCTAGGGTTTCCAGAAATTGCCAATGCCGACTTTGTGTTCTGATCTGCTTGTTTCCTTGGTTTGATTTTCTTCCGATTATTGTTCATCATTATCTGTGTTCTTCTTACATCTCCCATTTAGTAACACCAACAACTGCTACTCAAAATCTCCAAGTATATCGCAATATACTCCCTCTGTCCGAGAATGATAGTCCCCCTATTTTTATGGGTTTTACGAAGGAACTTTGAGTAATAATTATGACTACTTTTAATTATTCTAATGAAATTTTTGAAATTGTTCTTGATACACCATTATAAATACTATTAATATCAATTTTTAGATTCACATTAATCTAATTATAAGTAGCATTTATAACTGCTCAAAGTTCCCTCGTAGTAACAACGAAAAAAAGTGGACTATCTTTCTGGGTCGGAGGGAGTATTAAAGAACCAACCAACCAAAATCCCGCAGCAATTTATATATTCATTGTTACATAACAATAACGAAAAACACAAAAAACGCAAATTGCCTAATGTTGACATTTCAAACATACATAGATAGATACTGAACAGAACATAATCAAAAACCCTAATCCAAATCAAACTAAGATTGATTCACACGGAGCTTATGAAAGAACAATACTTATATCAGTAGACTCACGAACACGACGAAGATGAAAACTAACCTTTCGAAAACGAGTTGTCGATCTTTCTCTAGGATTTCAATTATTCACGCCCTCGAGCTTCAATTTGAAGACAAATAGAATGAAATATTATATGCGGCTAAATTTGTCACAATCTCAATAATCGCACACACGTACGAGAAATTGGTACTGCTTGTTTAGAAATTCGCCGGCCGGAGAAGAGAGGTGGCTGGTGCGGTCAAAAAGCTTTAAAGGAAAACGGCAATGGGAATGCCGATTTTGGCTAGAAGTCGGCAATGGGAATGCCGTCTTCTGCCTCTTTGTCAAACGTGTCCCCCTTCCCTCTTAATCCCCTCCTCTTAAATATCTCAAGCTTAATTAACCCAATTAACCCTAACCCAGAAAAGTGAAATCGGCATTGGCAATGCCGACTTCAATCCAAAAACAGCACTACCAATGCCGACTTCAAAGAAAGCGGTCATTTTAGTACATAAATTTTCCCTAATGTCATTCCGGTACATATGGATTCAAAAGGGAATTATTTGAAAAAAAAAATCCTCTTGCTGCATCTGACCTATGTCATATAGCTATCAAACCACGTATTATCAAACCGCTTGTATTACTGCCTCGGTGACTACTTTAGTACATACATACAGTATATTTCTTCTACTTTTTTAATTGAAAGGCGAGTTGATGTCACTAAAGCAAATGCTCTTTATTATGTTCTCTCTTATGCATCCAGGCCGGTCCAATTAATTTAGGCGGGTTCAAATTTACACTTGAGCCCTAAAAATTAAGTATAAAACATAGAATATAAATTAACTCTTAAATTTTTTAGAGAATCGTTAAACGGGGTTGTGCATTCATCATGGCTTGATGAGATAGCATACTAACTTGTTAATGTTTATATTTTAAAATGATTTAAGTTTTTTTTTTTTTTTTTCGTTGAGACTAAATAACTACAATTGATATATTACAAATACAACACTAGAATAAGAATTATGTATTTAATTGGACTAAAAATGACTAAAAGTCACTTATTCAATCTACAATATTACTCTCTCCATCTTAAAATGAATGCTCAAGTATTTTTTAAAAAATTATTTTTAATAATAAAAAATATACTCCATCCGTCACAGAGTATATGTCCACCTTTTTTTTTTAGTTTGTCCCATAGTATATGTCCACTTCCTAAAATGACAAAGAATTTTTACTATTCCTCCCACTCATTCTCTCTCCTACTTAATTTTATACTCACAACACCAATCAACTTACTATTCCCTCCCACTCATTCTCTATCATACTTTACTTTTATACTCACAACACTTACATCACTTCCACCATTTCTTAATCTCTGTATAAATGAGAGTGTGGACATATACTCTGGGACGGAGGGAGTATATTTATTACATACTCCCTCCGTCTCAGTTTAAGGTTCTTACTTTCCTTTTTGGTATGTCCCAGATTAAGGTTCTTAGTTGCTTTATTCCATAAATGAAAAAGAATGAATAGTGCATTGGAGATTCTTGCCCTCAAAAAGTTCATTTAATTACAAAAAAAAAAAACCATTACATACCTAACTTACTTTCACCCACTTGCTTCATGAATGGACATTTATATCCTTCACTCTACTTTTGGTTGACTAATTTCTTTTGTTTTTGTCTTAGTTTCTTAATAAACGTGCATAGTCAAACTAAGAACCTTAAACTGAGACGGAGAAAGTATATAATTAAAAAATGGGCCCTTCAAAATCGGGGGCCCTGAGCGGTGGCACACTTTACACACCCTCAGGGCCGGCCCTGTATGCATCCTAAGTTATACTTCCTCCGCCCCAGAGTAAGAGTCATACTCCCTCCGTCCCATTTCAAATTGCAAAAGTTGCCAAAAAGGGTGTCCCAACTAAAATTGTAAAATCCAAAAATTGCAAGTTTTAACCCACTTGCACACTCACATCCACTAACCACTAACTATTCCCTACACCACTTTCTCTCTCCCACTCAACTATCAACACTCACAACACATTACCTTTTTCATCTTTTCCCTTAATCTCCGTGCCAACTTAGTATTTGCAATTTGAAATGGGACGGAAGGAGTATTTTTTTTTTCTGTTAGCACGAAGGTATTTTGAGCAATAATTTTAGGTTATTTCATTTATATTAATGAACATCTAGATATTGATATTGGTAGTACATATAAGAAAGCATCAATAACAAGTTTAAAATTTCCATTAGGATAATCAGATCAACATAAAATTATTGCTCAAAATACCTTCGTAATAACAGCGAAAAAAATAGGACTCTTGCTCTGGGACGGAGGGAGTATATTTTATTTCCATTGATTTCCTCGAATAGATGAAAATAAAGGGTAAAACATCAAATAAATAAGTTACTGTAAAATTTATCAAAGAAAACATCAAATAGGTTAGAGGTATTTAGGTACAATATCAATACTACTTTAATGTAATGTTTCAATTTTGCTTTTATTTTTGCCAGGGAATGGGGCCAAGTATATATAATGACCATTTATTTAGTTAGCTTTTTCTGCGATTAGCTGGCGTATGGTGAGTGAGGTGAGCAATGTACTTGATGCCATTTTTCTACCATTAGAGCCTTGATGTATTTGGTGATAATTTCGGTTCACTTTGTAATATTTTCAACGGTCTACTCCCCCCGTCTCATTTTAAGAGTCAAAAAATTGGTGGGTTGTTGTAAGTGTTGATAGTTGAGAAGGGGAGAGAAAGTGGGATAGGAAAAAGTTAGTTGATAATTGTTGTGAGTATGACAAGTATGACTCAGTGAATTACCCACTAATAATAAGGAGGAAAAAGTGGACAATGGAGAGGAAATAAAACTTCGCTCTCTTAACTTTTACTTGATGTTATCTGTTTTATTTATAACTAGTTTGTAACCCGTCGATATTCGACGGGGCATAATAAATTAATTAATTTACAAAATACAATTGGGGATAAGCATTTAAATGCGTATTTAATGTTGGAGAAATTGCAAAAAAAAAAAAAAAAAAAAAAAAAAAAAAAGTGCCTCACCTATTGAGGGATGTATTTGGCACCTAAAGTCAATTTATTTTTCATTCAAGGTTTCTAAACTTTTTTTTTTTTTTTTTGTATCCCAAGTACCTGAGGCTAACAATATCTAAAAAAAAAAAAAAAAAAGTTAAAATGAGCATGTGATGTGCAAGTGACCTAATTTGCAAAGGTAAAATAGAAAAATCATTCAAATTAAAATTATGAAAAGTAAAAGTTATAAGTATAAATTACAAAATATAAGGTTGAATTAACCCCCATTAACACACACACGCCCCACCCCCACCCAACACTTTCTTCCTCCCAACTGCCCACCACACCTCCACCGCCTCTATCTCCACCAACCTCAACCCAACTCCATTTATTTCTTAAACTAATTAAAATCATAAAATCTAGAGAGAGAGAGAGAGTAAAATCAATATTTTTATTGTCATTTCTTCTCATTCTTCTAGGTTTGTGGAGAGGAAAATGTAAATTCAGACTCATTCTTCTAAGCTTGGTTGTTAATTCTAAACCTCAAATCTAGTTTATTATTAAGAATATCCGGAAACAACAAAATCAATCCAAGGAAGGAATGCAGTATTAAGAACACCTAGTTCAAAATTTTATAGATCTACTTTACTTTTTTACTTTACTGTTTTGCAAATAGAACATTTAATGTTTAATGCAGTTTATTTATGGTTGAATTTTCTATATTACCCTTAGAATTTATGTACATGCATGTAACTTGTTCATTTAACTGAAAAATAGATGTAGTTAGCCTCAAGTACCTTGGATATAACAGAAAAATAGTACATGTACTTTCAATGCAAAAAGAATGACTTTTGGTATCACATGCCTACTTAAGTGGGAAAAATGGATGACATTAGCCTCGGGTACCTTGATGCAACAAAAAATTAGTACATGCACCTTCAATGCAAAAACAATTGTTTTAAGTATCAAATCCACAGAACCTCAATAGTTGGGATATTTCTTTTGCAATGTTTCCTTAATAATTCAATAAATTGTCAAAATAGAAAGAGTAGATCATCATGTTATAATAAATAAATTAATTAAAACAATCTTACAGCGTGTGAATGAATATGTTTGTTTGGATTATATGTAAAGAATGACTTACACGCATTAGAATCGCCAAGTAGTCACTCATAGTAAATTTAATCAATTAAAGAGTAGGAAAAAAAATATGATCATTGCGAGGAAGCAATTGGATATGGTCTCGAGCACGGTTTAGGCTACTAAGCTTGTTCGATAATCACAAAAAGTAGGAAAAATTGCATCCAAATGACTCAAGCATTCAAGACGTATGATTTTGATAACTCAACTCATTTTATTGAACTGAGTAGCCTAATTAATTTTAGGTGCCCCACAATCACTATGACTAACGAAATCCAATTTTTTTTTTTATGTCAAATTCTCAATTTTTTTAATGTCAAATTCTCATGGACAACCACATAACAAAAATTTTAAGGATAAAATTAGAAAATCATGATATTTTGAATTCATCTGCAATTTTTAATCCTTCTTCATCCATTCAAGATAACACCCACCTTACCCCATACCCAACACAAAATTGTCTCTTCCCTCACCACCGCTCCTACTTCTCTCCCATTCCATCTTCCCAGAACCTCAAACCCACAAGCACAATCTCAATTATGAGTAGTCTCAGCCAGTGTCATCCCTGTATTCAATGTTTTAACAGACCCACCTCAAATAACATATGCGTCAGCAATGCAATCGGGGGTGGCTAATTTTTTATGGCAGTGAAATGTTAATGCTCACAATGTCACTATCGATTAGCCCTAATGAGGGGAAGGATGTTAAAGGGGTCGACCATGGCACCAAGTTCAAAACTATAGTGGATTTTGGTTTTAAAGGGGTATTATTTATTATAAAAAGTATTGTGTTTATGAAAAGTAGATGAGGTAATTGTGATAAACAAAGGTCAATTTATTACATTTGAATCAAGTATTTATAGTAAATTTGATAATTTTTAATAAAATTTAAATTTTATTTAATGTACAAATAAGGTCATCTCTCCACCTAATCAATTTCTGAACACTTCCCGGGTTGCGGAGACAAAAATATAGAACTGATAGTTTGACTTGCTATTCGGATGAAAGGGCACATTAGAATTTGAAAATCCATTATCTTAAGTTTTTAATGAGGTTAATGGTATACTATCCCCACCAAGAAAATAAATACTTAAAAATGTAACTTATGAAAAATGTGATAGGTCTTCTGCATAACAAAGTTAATTAATTAAGAAAAACTGATGAAATGCATTTCAAACGAGATAAGGTACGAAATCAAATAAGTGATCTATATAATACCATATAATTTGAAAGGATATTAAGTGATGAAAGATATTTTCAAACCAGAAATAAGTTCACCATCTCATTTGCAAGGATATAAAAGAAAGCCCGTTAAGGCCTTAATACGTTTTTTTGTTGTTTTAGACCCCGCCTCACGGGCTTAAAGATAACGACTTTTGTCCGTCTCGCTCCGGCGTTCGATTTGATATGCGGTGCGTTCCGCGGTTCATCCGGAGTCAAAAGTTATGACGGTTTCGGCGCACTCGCTGAAATTACTCCAAAAACTTCAACGCCTTAGTGTCCGCATCAATTAGTAATTTAAACCATCAAACATACTTTATTTATAGAATCCTTCATTTTTTATTTTATTTTATTTTTATTTTTGCAAAATATGTGGCTCGATTTTCTTCACCGAGATATACTGCTACATCACATTTCTTATCTATAGCCCATATCTTAAAATTCAACTAACTGAATGATTATAATTTCTAATATTTTAATTTAAGATATCCATTATCTTTAGCCTACTAAAATTAAGTAATCATGTTTTCGTAATTTAAGCTCAGAAAATATTTGATTTAAAAAAAAAAAATCAGTTTTAAAAAACTAAATCATTTCCTGAAATAAGTATTATATACATTTGCCTATAGAATAATGCCACGTAGATTTCCACGTCATAATTCCACGTGGCTTAATGAGAAGGCTTGAAATGTTTTTGCTTTTATATATTATATAGATGTGTAGATTTTTACCATTAATTATTCGCTTTAATTTTTTTTCACTAAATAACAAAAAATACAAATTCTCATATAAAAATGAATATGCATGCAAAGTTGACAACATCTACGTCCAAATTAAAGATAACGACTTTTGTCCGTCTCGCTCCGGCGTTCGATTTGATATGCGGTGCGTTCCGCGGTTCATCCGGAGTCAAAAGTTATGACGGTTTCGGCGCACTCGCTGAAATTACTCCAAAAACTTCAACGCCTTAGTGTCCGCATCAATTAGTAATTTAAACCATCAAACATACTTTATTTATAGAATCCTTCATTTTTTATTTTATTTTTATCTTTATTTTTGCAAAATATGTGGCTCGATTTTCTTCACCGAGAAATACTGCTACATCACATTTCTTATCTATAGCCCATATCTTAAAATTCAACTAACTGAATGATTATAATTTCTAATATTTTAATTTAAGATATCCATTATCTTTAGCCTACTAAAATTAAGTAATCATGTTTTCGTAATTTAAGCTCAGAAAATATTTGATTTAAAAAAAAAAAAATCAGTTTTAAAAAACTAAATCATTTCCTGAAATAAGTATTATATACATTTGCCTATAGAATAATGCCACGTAGATTTCCACGTCATAATTCCACGTGGCTTAATGAGAAGGCTTGAAATGTTTTTGCTTTTATATATTATATAGATGTGTAGATTTTTACCATTAATTATTCGCTTTAATTTTTTTCACTAAATAACAAAAAATACAAATTCTCATATAAAAATGAATATGCATGCAAAGTTGACAACATCTACGTCCAAATTAAAGATAACGACTTTTGTCCGTCTCGCTCCGGCGTTCGATTTGATATGCGGTGCGTTCCGCGGTTCATCCGGAGTCAAAAGTTATGACGGTTTCGGCGCACTCGCTGAAATTACTCCAAAAACTTCAACGCCTTAGTGTCCGCATCAATTAGTAATTTAAACCATCAAACATACTTTATTTATAGAATCCTTCATTTTTTATTTTTATTTTTATTTTTATTTTTGCAAAATATGTGGCTCGATTTTCTTCACCGAGATATACTGCTACATCACATTTCTTATCTATAGCCCATATCTTAAAATTCAACTAACTGAATGATTATAATTTCTAATATTTTAATTTAAGATATCCATTATCTTTAGCCTACTAAAATTAAGTAATCATGTTTTCGTAATTTAAGCTCAGAAAATATTTGATTTAAAAAAAAAAAAATCAGTTTTAAAAAACTAAATCATTTCCTGAAATAAGTATTATATACATTTGCCTATAGAATAATGCCACGTAGATTTCCACGTCATAATTCCACGTGGCTTAATGAGAAGGCTTGAAATGTTTTTGCTTTTATATATTATATAGATGTGTAGATTTTTACCATTAATTATTCGCTTTAATTTTTTTTCACTAAATAACAAAAAATACAAATTCTCATATAAAAATGAATATGCATGCAAAGTTGACAACATCTACGTCCAAATTAAAGATAACGACTTTTGTCCGTCTCGCTCCGGCGTTCGATTTGATATGCGGTGCGTTCCGCGGTTCATCCGGAGTCAAAAGTTATGACGGTTTCGGCGCACTCGCTGAAATTACTCCAAAAACTTCAACGCCTTAGTGTCCGCATCAATTAGTAATTTAAACCATCAAACATACTTTATTTATAGAATCCTTCATTTTTTTTTTTATTTTTATTTTTATTTTTGCAAAATATGTGGCTCGATTTTCTTCACCGAGATATACTGCTACATCACATTTCTTATCTATAGCCCATATCTTAAAATTCAACTAACTGAATGATTATAATTTCTAATATTTTAATTTAAGATATCCATTATCTTTAGCCTACTAAAATTAAGTAATCATGTTTTCGTAATTTAAGCTCAGAAAATATTTGATTTAAAAAAAAAAAAATCAGTTTTAAAAAACTAAATCATTTCCTGAAATAAGTATTATATACATTTGCCTATAGAATAATGCCACGTAGATTTCCACGTCATAATTCCACGTGGCTTAATGAGAAGGCTTGAAATGTTTTTGCTTTTATATATTATATAGATGTGTAGATTTTTACCATTAATTATTCGCTTTAATTTTTTTCACTAAATAACAAAAAATACAAATTCTCATATAAAAATGAATATGCATGCAAAGTTGACAACATCTACGTCCAAATTAAAGATAACGACTTTTGTCCGTCTCGCTCCGGCGTTCGATTTGATATGCGGTGCGTTCCGCGGTTCATCCGGAGTCAAAAGTTATGACGGTTTCGGCGCACTCGCTGAAATTACTCCAAAAACTTCAACGCCTTAGTGTCCGCATCAATTAGTAATTTAAACCATCAAACATACTTTATTTATAGAATCCTTCATTTTTTATTTTTTTATTTTTTTTTTTATTTTTGCAAAATATGTGGCTCGATTTTCTTCACCGAGAAATACTGCTACATCACATTTCTTATCTTTAGCCTATATCTTAAAATTCAACTAACTGAATGATTATAATTTCTAATATTTTAATTTAAGATATCCATTATCTTTAGCCTACTAAAATTAAGTAATCATGTTTTCGTAATTTAAGCTCAGAAAATATTTGATTTAAAAAAAAAAAAATCAGTTTTAAAAAACTAAATCATTTCCTGAAATAAGTATTATATACATTTGCCTATAGAATAATGCCACGTAGATTTCCACGTCATAATTCCACGTGGCTTAATGAGAAGGCTTGAAATGTTTTTGCTTTTATATATTATATAGATGTGTAGATTTTTACCATTAATTATTCGCTTTAATTTTTTTTCACTAAATAACAAAAAATACAAATTCTCATATAAAAATGAATATGCATGCAAAGTTGACAACATCTACGTCCAAATTAAAGATAACGACTTTTGTCCGTCTCGCTCCGGCGTTCGATTTGATATGCGGTGCGTTCCGCGGTTCATCCGGAGTCAAAAGTTATGACGGTTTCGGCGCACTCGCTGAAATTACTCCAAAAACTTCAACGCCTTAGTGTCCGCATCAATTAGTAATTTAAACCATCAAACATACTTTATTATAGAATCCTTCATTTTTTATTTTTATTTTTATTTTTATTTTTGCAAAATATGTGGCTCGATTTTCTTCACCGAGATATACTGCTACATCACATTTCTTATCTATAGCCCATATCTTAAAATTCAACTAACTGAATGATTATAATTTCTAATATTTTAATTTAAGATATCCATTATCTTTAGCCTACTAAAATTAAGTAATCATGTTTTCGTAATTTAAGCTCAGAAAATATTTGATTTAAAAAAAAAAAAATCAGTTTTAAAAAACTAAATCATTTCCTGAAATAAGTATTATATACATTTGCCTATAGAATAATGCCACGTAGATTTCCACGTCATAATTCCACGTGGCTTAATGAGAAGGCTTGAAATGTTTTTGCTTTTATATATTATATAGATGTGTAGATTTTACCATTAATTATTCGCTTTAATTTTTTTTCACTAAATAACAAAAAATACAAATTCTCATATAAAAATGAATATGCATGCAAAGTTGACAACATCTACGTCCAAATTAAAGATAACGACTTTTGTCCGTCTCGCTCCGGCGTTCGATTTGATATGCGGTGCGTTCCGCGGTTCATCCGGAGTCAAAAGTTATGACGGTTTCGGCGCACTCGCTGAAATTACTCCAAAAACTTCAACGCCTTAGTGTCCGCATCAATTAGTAATTTAAACCATCAAACATACTTTATTTATAGAATCCTTCTTTTTTATTTTTATTTTATCTTTATTTTTGCAAAATATGTGGCTCGATTTTCTTCACCGAGAAATACTGCTACATCACATTTCTTATCTTTAGCCTATATCTTAAAATTCAACTAACTGAATGATTATAATTTCTAATATTTTAATTTAAGATATCCATTATCTTTAGCCTACTAAAATTAAGTAATCATGTTTTCGTAATTTAAGCTCAGAAAATATTTGATTTAAAAAAAAAAAATCAGTTTTAAAAAACTAAATCATTTCCTGAAATAAGTATTATATACATTTGCCTATAGAATAATGCCACGTGGATTTCCACGTCATAATTCCACGTGGCTTAATGAGAAGGCTTGAAATGTTTTTGCTTTTATATATTATATAGATGTGTAGATTTTTACCATTAATTATTCGCTTTAATTTTTTTCACTAAATAACAAAAAATACAAATTCTCATATAAAAATGAATATGCATGCAAAGTTGACAACATCTACGTCCAAATTAAAGATAACGACTTTTGTCCGTCTCGCTCCGGCGTTCGATTTGATATGCGGTGCGTTCCGCGGTTCATCCGGAGTCAAAAGTTATGACGGTTTCGGCGCACTCGCTGAAATTACTCCAAAAACTTCAACGCCTTAGTGTCCGCATCAATTAGTAATTTAAACCATCAAACATACTTTATTTATAGAATCCTTCATTTTTATTTTTATTTTTATTTTTATTTTTGCAAAATATGTGGCTCGATTTTCTTCACCGAGATATACTGCTACATCACATTTCTTATCTATAGCCCATATCTTAAAATTCAACTAACTGAATGATTATAATTTCTAATATTTTAATTTAAGATATCCATTATCTTTAGCCTACTAAAATTAAGTAATCATGTTTTCGTAATTTAAGCTCAGAAAATATTTGATTTAAAAAAAAAAAATCAGTTTTAAAAAACTAAATCATTTCCTGAAATAAGTATTATATATTTGCCTATAGAATAATGCCACGTGGATTTCCACGTCATAATTCCACGTGGCTTAATGAGAAGGCTTGAAATGTTTTTGCTTTTATATATTATATAGATGTGTAGATTTTTACCATTAATTATTCGCTTTAATTTTTTTTCACTAAATAACAAAAAATACAAATTCTCATATAAAAATGAATATGCATGCAAAGTTGACAACATCTACGTCCAAATTAAAGATAACGACTTTTGTCCGTCTCGCTCCGGCGTTCGATTTGATATGCGGTGCGTTCCGCGGTTCATCCGGAGTCAAAAGTTATGACGGTTTCGGCGCACTCGCTGAAATTACTCCAAAAACTTCAACGCCTTAGTGTCCGCATCAATTAGTAATTTAAACCATCAAACATACTTATTTATAGAATCCTTCATTTTTTATTTTTATTTTTATCTTTATTTTTGCAAAATATGTGGCTCGATTTCTTCACCGAGATATACTGCTACATCACATTTCTTATCTATAGCCCATATCTTAAAATTCAACTAACTGAATGATTATAATTTCTAATATTTTAATTTAAGATATCCATTATCTTTAGCCTACTAAAATTAAGTAATCATGTTTCGTAATTTAAGCTCAGAAAATATTTGATTAAAAAAAAAAAATCAGTTTTAAAAAACTAAATCATTTCCTGAAATAAGTATTATATACATTTGCCTATAGAATAATGCCACGTAGATTTCCACGTCATAATTCCACGTGGCTTAATGAGAAGGCTTGAAATGTTTTTGCTTTTATATATATATAGATGTGTAGATTTTTACCATTAATTATTCGCTTTAATTTTTTTCACTAAATAACAAAAAATACAAATTCTCATATAAAAATGAATATGCATGCAAAGTTGACAAACATCTACGTCCAAATTAAAGATAACGACTTTGTCCGTCTCGCTCCGGCGTTCGATTTGATATGCGGTGCGTTCCGCGGTTCATCCGGAGTCAAAAGTTATGACGGTTTCGGCGCACTCGCTGAAATTACTCCAAAAACTTCAACGCCTTAGTGTCCGCATCAATTAGTAATTTAAACCATCAAACATACTTTATTTATAGAATCCTCATTTTTTATTTTATTTTATTTTTTTTTGCAAAATATGTGGCTCGATTTTCTTCACCGAGAAATACTGCTACATCACATTTCTATCTATAGCCCATATCTTAAAATTCAACTAACTGAATGATTATAATTTCTAATATTTTATTTAAAGATATCCATTATCTTTAGCCTACTAAAATTAAGTAATCATGTTTTCGTAATTTAAGCTCAGAAAATATTTGATTAAAAAAAAAAAAATCAGTTTTAAAAAACTAAATCATTCCTGAAATAAGTATTAAATACATTTGCCTATAGAATAATGCACGTAGATTTCACGTCATAATTCCACGTGGCTTAATGAGAAGGCTTGAAATGTTTTTGCTTTTATATATTATATAGATGTGTACGATTTTACCATTAATTATTCGCTTTAATTTTTTT